>PITB01015667.1:0-42243 GCA_004024585.1 Paradoxurus hermaphroditus | reverse complement strand
GCGCTGGCTGTAAAAGCGGCAATGGAAGGGATGGCCAAAGGGAAGGAGTAGAAAACGAGAAGCAAACGGCATCGGAGACCAAATCCTAGAGGAAAGGGGCTCTTTTAAAATGTCGGCGGGGGCGCAAGCTGTTGTACTTCTGCTGTCAGTTACGTGTTCGGACTTAAATTATCGCAACGAATAATTCTTTCAGTAAGACGTCTGGAAGGAATGAATACGAATGTGGGCAAGGATCGAGGGATAAAGATGTCCTCCCTTCAAGGTTATTCCCAATCCTGAAACAGAAGAAACCAAATAACCAAACGGAATCATTAATATAAAGCAAAGTAAATTAGATCTATCAAATAAGTTATCATGCAACCGCCCAGGTAGTCTTTCAGAAGACTTTTTAATCATGGGATAAACTTCTTAGGACACTGAATATTTTAGAGCATACAAAATCGTGTCTACGATATTTATTTATGCGAGACTATTTCCTGGAAACCTATTATGTACTATTACTTGGGTAATAGTAATACCTATTATGTACTATTACTTGGGTAATAGTACGTAACACTATTCCCTAGGTACTGGGCATTAGTACCTATAATACTGTGATTACTTAGGTACTGGGGATAAAACACAGTAAAAGTAAAAGACAATTTCTTGTTTTTGTGAAGCTTGGCTTCTACTGCAAAGTGACCCAGGAAGGGTAGATAAAGCAACCTGCAAGATAATCAGAAATGAAGTGAACGGTAATAAGACGAACATTAACAGGTGATATAAGAGAATATATATAATTAATTATGTAAAATCTGGAATCGAATTAAAAGAAGTCTCAAGATTAATAGTAAAAATAATGTAAAATAAAATTGTTAAACAAAGCAAATTTCAGGTGGCTTAGTAAGTGGTCTAGGAAGGTGAAATTAGAAACAGGAAGCATGTGGGCCCTCGATGGTTTCTCCGTCAGCATCAGCCGGAGGCAGAACTTTCACAAAACCTGGTCCCTCCCGCTCCCGAACCCGGAAACTCAGGAAGGACCGGAAAGCAGCATACGAGGAAGCCTGCGCTTCTGCCGAGCTGCTTGGAGCCGAGACGAACTCCTCGGGAATGCGGCAGGCAGAAAATCTCACAAGACAGGTGATCCTTCCGTCTACCAGCTAAGATGTATTTTTCACATCTCCCAACTTCGTGATAGTCCAACCCTCCGCCCCCACACACAGACACACACCCAAGTTCATTCCCTCGCTGAACCAGTAACGTGCGCAGCAGCACGGCAGGGGCCCCCCACAAAATCACGCAGGCCCCAGAAACAGGGCTCGACATGCCACTGAAATTTACGGACCGCTCCCCCTCAGGCAAGGGTCAGACCGTTCGATCTGTGAAACGACCAAACTGAGGGGAAGCCCTGGAAATACTGACACGCTTGCACGAGACAGGAAGAAACGCCCTGCGAAAATAATTTCTCTGTACCTGAAACAAGAAGGCTCTGAGCTGACAGTGCGGAGCCTGCTTGGAACCCTCTCTCTCTCTCTCCCTCTGCCCCTCCCCGACTCCTGTACTCTTTCTCCCTCTCGAAACACCGCTGGGCATCCTTAACTCCTCTCCCTCCCACCCCTCACATCGGGCGCGTCAGCGAATCCCACTGGTGCTTCTGCCTTTTAAATATGTCAACTCAGACCACTCCTCCCGCCTCATCTGCTCCCGTCCGGACCCAGGGCCACCACCGGGCGGCTCCCACCTGAGGACGCCCCCCGGTCTCCTGCCTCTGCCCTCTGCTCTGGTTCTCTTCCGACTGGAAGCCAGGGCGATTCTGTCAACGGGGAAGCGGGATCAGGTCTCTCTCTCCTCCATTCAAAACCCTCTAAGAGCTGTTCGTCTCACTCGGGTCAAAGCCAAAGCCAAAGCCTTTACAATGACCTAGAAGAGAGCTCCACGACCTGCCTCCTTCCCTCCGTTTACCACTCTGTCCTCACCTCTCTCTCTCCCTCTCTCTCCCTTGCCCCTCCCCCCCCCCATTCTCTCCTCCTGCTTCAGGCCTGGCTGCCTGCCCCGGCCAGTTCCCTCTGCACACCGGGGAGCAGCCGGTCCAAAGAGGAAGACCCCTGCCTGCGTTAGCTGTGACCTCTCCTGGAACGCTCCTCCTCGCCCGCCCCGCACCCCCCACGCCTCCTTCCGGTCTCTGTTCAAACACCATCTTCTCCGACCCCAGCCCACACAAAACTGCAACACCTTTAACGGTTTCTGTTTCTCTATGGTACCCATCACCTAGAGAATCACGAGGTTACCGGATTCCCGGGGTGTTTACTGGGAGCTCTCCCCGGGGGGCCTCACCCCGTGATCTCCCGTGGATCTGCTGTGCACGTGGATCCCTTCCAGACGACTTTCCGGGAGCACGTTCTTCGGGGATGTTTCTGGTTTAAAACCGACACTGAAACGCGACCTCCGTAAGAGGAACGCCATTTCAAGAGAATCATCAACAATTTTCCACCTTACGCCTTCCTTCAGGTTGTTTTCCTCGAATGATGAAGGTCAGAATTCAGAAAAATTACTGAAGCAAAAGCGTATACTGTATTTACCTCTTTATACAGAGAGGAAGGGGTGGCAGTCTTATTAATACACGAGCGATTTTAAAACGACAGCAAGAAGTTTTACTTTTTCTTCCGCATGTGACCGAACGGGAGGGGGGGGGGGCGTGTCTCAGCAGAGGGTCCCGGATGAGAAATTAACAGGATGGAAATCAAAGCATCCAGGCTTCAAACCAAGAACACCCCGGCGGTGCCCTTCTTGCAGGCTGAGGGCTGACAAGGCACGTTGATGAGAAACACTGTTGAGACGCTCTTCGGACGTGGGTCTTCGGTTTCCGCTTGCCCAAAGGAACGGGCTGCGGAGCGGAAGGGGAAAGTCGGACACACACGAACAGATGCGTGTTTATGTTTTCCATTCACCGGCGCACGCTGAGAGCTAATGAAGCAAACCCTCCTCGGCACGGGCAGAATCCCAGAAACGGAGAGAGCCCAGTCGAGGAGGTGACGCCAAAGAAAGGCGAGAATGCCTTCGACAGCCCTGCCTTGGCTGTGATTCAACCTAAGAAGCAGGATGACGGCGCTCATGAATATTAAAATCTAAAGACATAGCCAGCCGAACGGGGTCTACGCATCTGTGCGCGAGCGCTCGCGTTCTCTCGGGGGCAGAAAACGCCCTACACCCCAACCGACCTAACATGCGTGTTTCTAATTTAATTTCAAGAGAATTACACACATCGATCTGACCGGCTCTGTCGAGCTTTGAAGAAATGACAAAAGGAAAGGTTTAAATACGACGCATGTGCAAAATCAGTCTAAAGGTGGCCTCGTGGGACCAATGTCATTCAGATCATTCGCCTAACGTTGAACAGCAAGAGCCCTCCTACCACGGCGTCCGCGGACAGCGCCACGCCAGGCCCAAACCTCTAAGCCTTCGCAGGACTTTGCGGCTTGCCCGCATAAAGTAACTTTTCTAAACCATACAGTGCTCCACCCCGCGGAGCTCAATTTGCAGTAACGGTTTGCTGTCTTCCAGTCACGATGGTTCCCACCGTGACACCCTGCTCTGTGACCGCTTCCCCGCCCCTGCACACCACCCCACCCAAGCCGGCCCGAGCTGAGTCCTTTTTAGTGCTAATTTGGTGGCTGACCGAGCCCAAATGTCTTCCAGAGTAACACACTGCAAGAGACTCCCTGTGGCCCACCAATCTGGCTGAACAAAAACAGAAAGGAACTAAGTTACCATCAGCCCAATGGCTAATGGAAAAGCAGACGTGGAAAAATCCCCAATCTTCCAGAAGACTGAAGAAACGCAGATTAAAGCCACGGTCTGTGGCACCATTTTCACGTATTAGATCAGCAAAGATGAAAACATAGGAAAGACCCCGGTGTTCGCCAGGATAGGGGTACCCAGGCGCTCTCCTGCTCCCCTGGGGAAAGTATAAACTGTAAATTGAAGCTTTTTAAGACTGCGAAGAATCCACAAGCTCAAACTGGCCTCGAAGGGGAAAAAAAATACATTATTTCCCAAAACATCGACCGTGATGACCACTGAAACTATGTCCATTTTAAGGGACTCTTTGACTTCAGTAGAAACGTGAGGGGTTAACAACCCTTCGAGGCCCTGGGCGGTGTGACCCCCCCACCCCCACCTCGTGGCCACAGCCAACTGGACCAAGACAGGCACCAGGGGCCAGTTTCCCGCCCGGGAACGTGGCATTGGGACTGATTTAGTCTAGTCACGTGCACTCTTGAAAAGAGGAAATGTAAACTCAAGAGCTTTTTCTAAAGGAGTCTCGCATTCCCGGAACATTCTATTCCTTTTCCGCACACAGACAACAGCTGAAGAGTCGTCAACGGACTTGCATTCTCGGCTTTACTTTCTGCTTATATTTTCGTTTTCTTAAACTCCCCGCTCCAATCTTTCTAACATCAATAATGGTAATTTGTATCAGCTTATCTAATTATCATGCTTAATCCTTCTTAAGAACATTATTTCTCTATCTTAAATAGACGAGTCTGGTAGAATTAGACTCAACGAATCCCAAACCTCAACCTCAACGTCACAATATTATTCCATGTAGAATCCTAGAATTTCTGGTAAATTTTTTAGAGGTTTTTTTTTTTTTTTTAAAGTCCTGTAGCTATTATTTTTTTTAATACTTATTTGAGAGAGAGAGAGAAAGACACACACACACACACACGGAGAGAGGGGGAGAGAGAATCCTAAGCAGGCTCCGCACTATCGGTGCCGAGCCCGACCCAGGGCTCCATCCCACGAACCATGAGATCATGACCTGAGCGGCGATCAAGAGTCGGACGCTTAACCGACCGAGCCACCCAGGCGCTCCCCGAGTCCTGTAGCAATTTTAAATCAATGGATCCACTTTCCAAAAGGAGCCAAAAGAACTGTCTTCTCTTCGCTGACTGCCGGTCACCAACGGATGGAGGCCAATTTTCTCTCATCATTTGTTCCATTATATTCCCGTCTGCTTCAGAATCGCACAAACTATAGAAGCGACTTGCCCTTCAAAATGTAAAGGTTCACTTTTGAGAATTACTGCGGCCTTGACAGTCTCCTCCCATACACCGACCGTTCTGCCCAGAGGCTCTCGCCAGCCCTGACAACGGTCACGCAGAAACGGAAGAAGACAGATACAGGGTTCTTTCAATCCTAATACTCAACTAGGACAACACAAGTTCAAGTTTTCAAAGCACTTAATTCTGCTTAAAATGTAATCGTGTTACAGGCCTCGAAAAGAACGCACTCCCCCATCCTGTTTTTAAAGAACTCTGAAAATCTAGACAATATGCTTCCTTTCAAAACACCAACTGCTTACGGAGGAGAAGAAAGACACAGACAAGTGAACTTGCCAAGAAGCGTCCCCACCGCCCCTCCTGCTGGAGCAGCCCTTTCGGCGGCGACAAAGACTTAAATTCAATCCCTGATTGGGTGGATGATATGCCGCCTTTTGTTATCTCGAACTGAATTTTAGAACAGAAAAGAGCTTCCAGAACTCTCGAGCGGCGGTTTCCAACTTTTGCAAGCACGAGGGCCCCTCTGCAATGCTAAAAAGTTGAGGCGTTTTCTAAGGGTTATGGCTACTGATTGAAAAAGCAAAGGGGAAAAAAAAAACACAAGTCCTCAGTAATTCTTTAAAAGCACATGTCAATATCTGCAGAACTGTAAACCGCAAGTCTAATTTTTTATCACAGGCTCGGTTAACGTCGGAACTAAGTCCAAAACTAAGTCTCCAGGCTTACAATGCAGATGGGGCTCTGTGAAGCCAGAATCGTTCGCCATAGCGGGAGTTTTTTCTTTTAGGCGCGCCCAACGAGTCCCTTAGGGACTACGCGAGGCGATTGTAAAGTTCTTGTAGAAAACCAAGCAAAGATGGACAAGGCGCTTCTGGAAAAGAAGACGACAGAGCAAGGGGTGCCCCTGTGGGATACTGAAACATTACGGAGCTACAATAGTTAAAACGACGTGGTGCTGACATCTGAGGAAATAAACCTAATAACCGAAGAGATTCGCAAGTGCAGGAACCAACTAGCATTCCAAGGAACTCAGCGTAAGATGGATGTGGCAGTTCAAATCACTGGGGTAAGATTATTAAATAAACGCTACTGTAACAACGACTGAGTACCTCGTAAGGGGGGGGGAAATCCCAGATTGGGTCCTTACTTGCCCTTACACTACACGAAGTGCTAAATGGAGCAAGAATATACAAAATGAAACCACTCAAGAACCAGAAGAAACACAGAAGGATGGTTTTCTAACAGTCCTGTAGTGGAGACAGTCTTTCAAAGAAGGACTGGAAAACAACAGAAGCCCAACATGGAACGACTTGAAACATAAAGCATTACTTCATTACTGAAAACTCCATCGACGAAGATCGGGCCAAGTCGCCTCCAAGCGCAAGTCCAACCGGCACACAACCCAGGCTCTCTGCCATGCCGAGGACGGCACTCTTTCTGTATTTCGTAAACCCCAAATTGCTAGGAAGTTTTAAAACAATAAAAAAAAAAAAAATCAAACCCGACGGTACGCATGGTAACGATCTCAAACCTCGCCTACGCCGAGGACCCGAGATGTCTACACCACCGCCCACAGCTATTATCTCCTCTCACGTTAGAAACCACCAGACACACAATGAGGCATCTTCGGGTCACAGTTTAATTTCAACAAAACATACACGTCGTCAAGCAGTAAGAGGTCAATAGTCTTCCCAGAACAGGCTTGCTTCGGGGTATGTGGCTAGACAGGGCTAGCGGTCAACAGTGACTGCTTACCCGATTTATACCATCAACAGAGCTAACTGAGTTCCTACTGTATGCAAAGCATTATGTCCGACTCTAAGATGAAAAAGAACCAGTTTTCTGCCTCCCAGAAACTAGCTTCTTAGTCAGACCATGAAGAAAGGGTAGCTGCTTCCGAGGGCAGTAACATCCATTACGTTTGCATCTCGAACCTACACAGGTGACTGCCTGACGCAACAAAATTGCCCCTAACTTGTTACTCTAAGCAAATCAGAACTGACCACGTCGTTTGTTAAACGAGCTTATAGGTACACCCAAGTGACTCGGCTCAAAACCTGAAGGCACTACCTACAGCAAGAGCCTATCAGCCGGGTGAGGGATCCTCCTGCAGGGTAACAGAACACCTGCTATTTAAATTCAGATCGCTAGTTCCATAGCACCTTACCCCCAAACCCATCTTGTTTTTATTTCCATGCGTCTTTCTCTCCTTTATCCGTTTCTGGTATCCCTCCTCCCAGTTCTTATCCGTTCGGTCTTCCCTTCGGGACCTAGAGATATTACTGACCATAAGTAGGCGCTAACTCACTTCGGTCCTTTTTTTTTTTAAGTTCTTCCTTTTTTGCTTCCCACACTACCGATTACGAGAATTATACCATGTACTTCACGAAGGAAGCTCCAATAGGGAGGAAGGAGTTTGCCACCACACTCTTGTCTTGTCCCAGAGTAGGAGATGGTGGCATCCCTCCGTTCCTTCTGCCGGCTGGCCTGAGCTATCACCACTATCAAAGGAGTAATACCTTTTCGTTTCGTTTTTTTTTTTTTTTCCACTTAAAAGGCTCTGAAACAGTTATGAATTTCTGTAAGGTCCCTTACAAGGCAATTCTGACTTTGCAAAGAGATTATAAACCCTCTTATTCCCCTACGTACCTTCAACACAATACTATACTTCAATACTAGCAACGGAAATTCCTGAATAATTACTCCATTGCCTGGTTGCCAGTGACTGTTCTCTACATAACTGAACATAAAGCTGAAGAATATTTTGTAAGTTCCTTAATTTAAAAAAAAAGATTGATTTGTCATCCTTTTACCTGGTTAATTGTAAAAAAAAAAAAAATGAACGAAATTATAAGTCGACTCCAATAAGGTGTCCGTAATAAATTTCTGTAATGAATAATTCCACTGGTTAACAACCAGAACTCTCAGTATGCTGAACTGAATGTATCAAATACAGATTAGGTGAACTCGGGCCGTATAGTGTTAATTCTAGATCCTACAGCCCCGGTTTCATAAAAATTATGTTCACTGCATAGTCACGGAAATTAAAGCCACAGTTTTTACTCTACAAATAAGCACTCTAGAGAAGTATCCTTAGCAAGTATTTCCCAGGAGTTAATAAAATACTCTCTGCCACGCTCGGGATTTTTCACAGTAAAGATCTGGAAAACCTTGTGATGTTTCATTTGCATTCCAGCAGGAATCGTTAGCCCTCAAGAAAAAGCAACAGAAGAACACACCAGCATTCTCATTTCGGGGGTCCCGTGCAACTAAAGAAGCTATGATGCCTGGGAAAAAGAGGCACCTAGAAGGAAGTGCCTTCGTTACAATGTTTGCTGATTCTCCATAATCCTGCAAAACCAAGTATCTTCTGGGGAAGACATGAGGGTGGGAGGAGAGCAGGAGGGGTACCTCTTAAAAGTTAGAGGTTAAGTAAACATTAGGCAAAAATGCAGTTTCTTTCAGGAGGACACAGAGTCAAAGCACTGAGCCCAAAATGCACTTTTTTGAATTGAGTTCTCGGGACCCTTCTGCACGCCAAACCTTTCCAGGGTATGAAAGTGGCATCCCATACCCCGGACTCCTATTACTATCTGGCTCT
Source organism: Paradoxurus hermaphroditus (assembly GCA_004024585.1). Classification (NCBI taxonomy): domain Eukaryota; kingdom Metazoa; phylum Chordata; class Mammalia; order Carnivora; family Viverridae; genus Paradoxurus; species Paradoxurus hermaphroditus. Next base: position 33,600 of record PITB01015667.1, on the reverse strand, counting down.
TTTGGAAGAGACTGACCTGGTTTTTATGCACCCTGTTTTTACGCACCCTCCTAATGACAAAAGCAAACTACCACAAAGCTAGAGTGGCTTCCAAAGACTGTTCGAGGCTTTAGGAGCAAAGGGAATACTGTGTAAATGCAATAGAGAAGGGGAATTTAAAGTTAATCCAAACCATTAGAAGAACAAATGCTGTGAAAATGTATATACCACCCAAAGCAATCTACACATTTAACGTGATCCCTACACAAAATCCGAAATGTGTACGGAATCACAAAAGACCTCAAATAGCCAAAGAAATCTTGCAAAACAAATGGAGTTATCACAATTCCGGATTTCAAGTTACATTACAAAGTGGTAGTAATTAAAACAGTATGGTACTGGCATAAAAACAGACACACTGATCAACGGGATAAAACAGAAAACCCAGAAATAAAGCCACAATGCTCTGGTCAGTTAACCTTCTACAAAAGAGGAATGCATATCCAATGGGAAAAAAGTCTCCTCAGCAAATGCTGCTGGGAAAACTGGACAAATGAAAAAAAAAAAAAAAAAAAGAATGAAACTAGACTTTCTTTCACCGTACACAAAAATAAGCTCGAAATGGAGTAACACGCATTCATGTGAGACCTGAAACCATTAAAATCCTTGAAGAGAGCACAGGCAGTCATTTCTCTGACATCGGCCATAGTAACATTTTTCTAGATCTGTCTCTTGAGGCAAGGAAAATAAAAGCAGAAATAAACTGCTGGGAGTATAGCAAAAAAACAAAAAGATTCTGCTCAGCAAACAACAAGTTGAAAAGGCAACCTATGGAATGGGAAAAGATATTTGCAAATGACATCTCCAAAAAGGATTAATATAACAACTACATAAAGAACTGCTACAACTCAACACCGAAAAACCGCCCACACGATGCAATTAAAAAATGGGCAGGAGCCATGGACACTTCCCCAGAGAAGATGTACAGACGGCCAACGGACACACGAAAAGATGCTCACCACCACTCATCATCAGGGAAATCCAAATCAAAACTACAAAATGGTATATCCCCTCCTACCTGCCAGCCTGCCTAAAATCACCACCACAAGAAACAACAGGTGTTGGTGAGGCCGTAGGAAAAAAGGAGCCCCGTGCACCGTCGGTGGGAACACAAACTGCCACCGTGGAACACGCTGTTCCTCAAAAAAATAAAAATAGAACTACCCTACGACCCAGCGACTGCACTACAGGTATTTACCAAAAAAAATACAAAAACACGAATTCAAAGAGATACATGCACCCCTATGTTTACGGCTCCATTATTTACAAAAGCCAAACAATGGAAGGAGCCCAAGTGTCCATCGATAGCTGAATGGATAAAGTGTGTGTGTGTGTGTGTGTGATGGACTATTACTCAGCCATAAAAGAAGGAAGTCTTGCCATGTGCAACAACAAGGATGGAGTTAGAGAGTATAAGCAAAACCACTCAGAGAAAGACAAACACCACATGTTCTCGTTCATATGTGGAATTTAAAAAACTGAGGGGCGCCTGGGGGGCTCAGTCGGTTAAGCGTCCAACTTCAGCTCAAGTCATGACCTCACAGTTCAAGAGTTTAAGCCCCAGTTGGGCTCTGGGCTGACAGCTCAGAGCCTGGAGCCTGCTTCGGATTCTGTGTCTCCCTCTCTCTCTGCCCCTCCCCTGCTCATGCTCTGCCTCTGTCTCTCAAAAATTAATAAACATTAAGAAAATAAATAAATAACAAATAAAACAAGCAAAAGAAAAAAAGGGAGAGTGAGCCAAACCAAGAAACAGACTCTTAACTAGAGAGAACAGAGGGTTACCAGAGGGGAGGTGGATTAAAAAGCACACATACCATGATGAAAAAAAAAAATAAAGTATAAGACCAAACAAACTTAAAAAAGAAAAACATGGGGCGCATTCAAAACTTATTGAGAAATTTTTTAAAAATTAATTAACAAACGAATAAAACAAAACCCCGACCCCACAGTACTGTGTGGCCAGGGCTTGTCCTTCGAAAAACTGTCTAAGGAAACAATAAAAACAAAGAATATAATCAAGTTAATAATTTAAAATATAAACATTTTTTAATAGAATCAGGAATGTTCATTTTTTCTTTTCTTTGTAAACGTTTATTTTTGAGAGACATAGAGACAGAGCGTGAGCAGGGGAGGGGCAGAGAGAGAGGGAGACACAGAATCCGAAGCAGGCTCCAGGCTCCGAGCCGTCAGCACAGAGCCCGATGTGGGGCTTGAACTCACAGACCGTGAGATCATGACTTGAGCCGAAGTCGGCCGCTTAACCAACTGAGCCACCCGGGCGCCCCGAGAATCAGGAATGTTCTACAAAAACACTACCCAGCAGAAAACGGTTCCCGCCTGGGTTTAAGGATCCTGGGGTGCTTTCACCTCAACCTCCTCTGTGAGCTCTTCTGAGTCTTCCGGCACCCCCGCTGTGGGCACAGAGAGACCACCACGACAGCGTCTAGGAGAAAGAACCCTGCCCTACCCTCAGGAATTCTCAGCAGGCCTGGTGCGTTCACTCGTGCGGGGCCGTGTGAATCGTTCCCACCCATTTACGGAAAATAAGTGTAATTTTTCTCATCCCTGCTTGCTCCCCATGGCCTCTGGAACTTGCCCCCCATGCAAACCAGAATCATCTGAGTAAGTGCAACCATTCCAAGTGTAATCGTCGAATTCGGCCACCTCGTTAAGCCACTTAACACCATAAACCATTAGACAAGCATGCGGTCTTCGAGAACGGATCCAGGCCATCCACGCTGACTCCGCCCAAATCACAGCACCAACAGCTGTCTCTCTCTTTCGCACCGAGACCCCAAATCGCTAACTCGGCATTAATGTCTTCCTGCCCTGTTCTAAACATCCATAAAGAGACCGGCCACCATCGTTCTTGGGGACAAATCACCCCCTCACCATCCTCCCCATTGCTTCTAAGAGCTCAAAAGGACACCCGGGCGGTCGTGTCCCTCTCGTCCGAAGTGTGGTCAAACGCAGCACACGCAGCTCTGAAACTTTCTCAAGAACGTCCTTACTCTTGCCGCTGTCCTCTCCTCTGCAGGCTGCTGGGCGGGTTTCTATTCTTGGTGCATCCCTCTCAACTCTCTGTTTATTATTTGCATGCTCTCCTTTACTCCTTACAACTCCCTGGGGTAGTCACTGTTTCACAGAGGGGAAGAGCAAGGCTCACCGAAGTTGGCAAATGCCCCGCAAACCACACTGCTAATAAATGACGAAGCCAAGACTTGAACCCGGTGAATCGACCCCCAGAGCCCCTGCTCTTGACTGCGTTGCAACTCTGTCTCAGCCGGCCTTAGAGGCAATCGGTCATCTAGTCTTGAGCCTGAAACCTACAAAGGGGTAGGTCTAGCCAGGAACCATCTATATAGGATTTCACTTATGCATAGCCCACTGTTCCAAAAAGATACATCTGTTGGCAGTTACAAAAAAAAAAAATACTAGACGCATTAAGTGAGGGAGGTACAGAAGGCATCCATTAAACCCTGTACATCTGCTACAGGTGAAATCGATTTGGTTGAAGGACTCGTAAAGGGAACCCCGAGATACTGCAGAATTCAGTGTCTATGGCCACAAGCCTACCAAACACTCAGAGAAACCGCCTCTACTCCTAAGTCCCAAAAGCCAGCGTAATTCCAACCACACCTGCTAACATCCCATCCCAAAGCACCAGTTCGTAGCCCTTCCCCCTCAACTTCCCAAACAGCCCCCTCTGTTCTTCTGATACCGAAGCCCAGTGTGTAGCAGAGGACTGTCAAAGAATCTCTAGTAAAAGGGAATTAAAAACAAAAAGCCAAGAAGTTCTGGTCCTCTTCCATCGATGACATGACAAACCTGGGACCCCTTACCCACAAAAGCAGTGGTTCTGTGATGCCAAAAGGAGTAAAGGGAAACCCCACTACACTGGAACGGGAGGCCGGAAAGAGGAGCCCGGCCCACTCGACATCAGTGACAGGAAGAAGTGTCAATTACAGGCCCGAACAGGAAGAGGCAGACACTGCCTCTCCCACGAGGAATCGGCTGCCCCTGCAAGTCGGCCAACGAGAAACCGTCATCGCCCTGAACTCTTGCTTCTCTCCGAGGGGCTTTCTGTTCCAAACAACCCCTCCCAACTTCCTCCTTCTTCTCAATAAACTGACACACCTCTCCTTCGTCTGTGGGGCTTGCCTGCTGCAGACCACAGGTCTCAGACTGCAATTCTCCACGATCCCCGAATAAACCCATTTTGCCGGTAAAGTAATTGGCTGCTTTAATTCTTTTAGACTAACGGTAACTTTTCATGAGAACACCAAGCGGCTACAAAGGGAATGAGCCCGTTTGGAACAAGAGCGGGAGGGTTCCGACTGATTTCTCTACCCTAACTTGTCACTTACGACCACTCCCGGTCCTTCTCTGACATTCACAGCTAACTCATCTCCTACTGCTTCCTTCTGCCACAATATGAATTTTTGAAGTTTGCCCCGAAAGTAAAACTCCGGATAAGGAAGCTATTAAATACAGACATACATACAGGAAACCTCGCTGGAAGGGAAAAGCAGCAAATTAAGAAAACTGAAGCTAACCGAAGCAACTTGTGTATAGCAGCGAGAAAGTAACGGTGCCTAACGAAAGTTACAGAACTATGCTGGATTCACTTCGGTACACTAGAACCAGAAAGGAAGCAGTAAAATAGAACCTTAAGATGCAGCACTCATTCCTGCATCTGGGAGAAAGGGAAGGGAAACAGATCAAAACGTTCTGGTCAGCTCCAAGCACTCTGGGCTTCTATTTATTCGACTTGCCAAAAATTTGCTTTATCTAAGTCAACCGTTCATATCCGTACCGCTTCGAAAACTCCGGGAACTTTCAATTTGCTGAATCTTCTGATTTATTTTAGCACTCCGATCGGAAGACTAGGATAAATCAAACTCTGCTCAATTTAGGAAGAGAAATCACATTCCATCCCTCCAGAGAAGGAAGGGTTTCATTACCCATCAAAGAAATTCCAAAATTACTAGAAATTATTTGAAGCTGTAACTAGAAAATGGGGGGGAGGGAGGGAGGAAATTGGGGGGGAAGCTGTCGAGAAGCACTAAAATATATTCAACCCGACACTTCAGAAATAATATTGGAATGCTAATTGGACCTATGAAAGACTATGCACCTAATGCTTGGCCGGTTTTCTACAAAGCCCATTGAGAGTTCAACTCGATTCACGGAGACGCTTTCCAATGTTCCGACAGAAATGGAAACTGCACATATTTTTAACCCACGTTATGCTACGGCACCTCTGAAAAAGCTCGCTTCTAGACACATTCATATTAATGAATCCATCCCAATACTCTTCTAAAAGGAAAAGCTTAAGAGGCTGTTTTTTAGTGAAATCTTACATACTAGAAAGCCAAAAATAAGTAAGAAATTACTGGAAATGCAGGCATCGCCAATGTTCAACATCTGAGGTTTCGGAAATGCAGTCGATCTGGAAATCATTTGTTTTTGTTGTTTTTTTTTCCAGCATGATGTGCTTTCATTTCTTCCGGACTCATTCATTCCTTTGCGTTGCCAGTTCATTCATTTCTGATGGCCATGCATAATCAGGGTTCACACTAACCATGAGGAATGTCACCTCCTGGTAGAAAAGGGTCACCGCAAGGGGATATATCATGTCTATAAGCCACCGCACGGGAGGTCGGAGGAGGGACTGCAAGACAGTCTGTTTCTTTTTTTCCCGTTGTCTTTATCAGGAATTCACAGAGACAAAAGATATAAAGGTAAAATAGGTAAGGAGATAATACATGTGAGATTTTGTTATGTGTGCAAAACAACCCAAAATGGAAGTGTCTCCTCGAGAAACGAGAAATATTATTTTTGACCTTACTTTCTATCACTCGGACTTCCCTTTGACACCTGTCTAGACCCAGATTTACTCACTTACTTAATCCTCAGGACACTGAAATATTTGAATTTCATTTGTCTACCATCCAAAATGAATCAATAAAAGATAAGCAAAAAAATGATTATAATTAAATAATTTACTTATAATCAATCATCAGTATCCTTCCCCTTTCCCTAATTTAGATATCTTTTTTTTTTTTAAGAGAGAGAGAGAGAGAGAGAGCAGGAGAGAAAGACAGAGGGAGAGAGCAAGAGAATCCAAGCAGGCTCCACGCTCGGCATGGAGCATCACAGAGAGACCAATCCAAAGACCCTGGGGTAATGACTTGAGCCAAAATCAAAGGTCAGACACTCAACCAACTGAGCCACCCAGGCACCTCTACTTTTGTATTTTAATCTAGTTTCTCTCTTGTTGTTTTTACAGGGACTAAGTATCCATTTTATATTCAGAAGACAATCCCAGATAATCATCAGCCTAAAATTCCATAGTCTAATCACAGACATCGGATAAGTATCATTTTTTAAAACCATTCTGAGGTTAAATCCTACCTAGATGGATGTGGGTCAACAAAACTGACAAATCTTGCGACTGACCAAGATGAAAAGAGAGTAGAGTACAAGTTGGCAAAATCAGGAACGAAACAGGAAACGTCAATCATCACCAACCAATTATAAAGGAATAATCAACAAACGTAGGCCACCAAACGACAATTTAGATGAAAAGGAAAATTCCTGGAAACATATAAATTAAAACTAACTAAAAAAGAAAGAGAAAAGTTGATTTAGATTGTAGCAAGTTAACGGATTGGATTAATAATTAAAACTCTTCCCACAAAGAAAAGCTCAGGCCCAAATGACTTCACACGGGACTATTTAAGGTATCAAAGCCAACACCGATCCTTCATGAATTCTTCCAGAAAATAAGAGGAAACACTTCCCAACTCATTCTATGAAGTCAGTTTTACGGACAAAACATTACCAAAAAAACTACAGATCAGTATCACTCATGAATAAAGACAGAAAAATCCTCAACAAAATGTCAACACACCAAATTCAGGAACATATAAAAAGGATTATATACTTTGAAAAGATGGAACTTATCCCAGGAATGCAAGGTTAGTTTAACGCCCAAAAATCCATTCGCATAATATGTAATATTACAAAAGGACAAAACTACTTGACCGTCTCAACAGATGCAGAAAAAATATTTCACAAAAGCCAACACCCACTTGTGACTGAAAAACTCCCGACACGGTAAGAATTGAAGGAAACTTCCTCAACCTGATAAAGGGTATCAAAAACTACAACTAACATCATACTTAATGAAGGACTGAATGATTTCCCTGCAAAATCAGGAACAAGGCAAGAATGCCCGCTCTTACCACTTCTATTCGATACTGTAATGGAGGTTCCTTCCACGTCCATGAGTGCAATCAGGAGAGGAAGGGAGACGATCCCAATCAGGTAGGAAGGAAAACCGTCTGGCTAATCGATTTCACCACTAGAGTATGTCATGATTCTATATGCGGAAACCCCTAAGGAACCCACAATGAAACTACTAGAACTAACACACAAGCTCAACAAGGCCACATGATACAAATTAAGTGATGAAAATTAACCGTGGCAACCACAAAGAGGAAGTATGAAGAGCTCCTTTAGAGCGATGAAACAATCGTGTGCCTTGATGGGGTGGTGACACCAGGCTACACGTGATTAAGTTTTACAGGACACACAAAGGAGTTCATGTCAAAAATGGTGGAATTTGAACAAGGACTACAGACGGCACCGCGGTCGGTTTTCTGGTTTTGACAGTGTACTACAGTCACACAAAATGCTACTGTGGGGGTACGCCTGGGTGGAGAGTCCCTGTGACCTTTCTGTGCTACTTCTACAGCTTCCTGAGTCTCCAACTGCTTCAAAATGAAAAAGTATTTTCTGAAAAATCAATTGTTTTTCTACTTGTGTACACATCAGAATCATCTAGAGACCCTTTAGAAGCTTCAAACCTATGCAACGCCCCAGACCCAATTAGATCACGATTTATGGGACCAGAATGCAGGCATCAGTCAGTATCCTTAAAACTCGCTGGGTGAACCACTGCTGTACGGAGCGATAATCCTCTAAAATTTTTTTTTAGGACCCCTTACCACCTAAAACCCCAAACTGGAGTTGTCCATGAGTTGTATTTATCAATATTTACCGTATTAGAAATTACAAGAGAAATATTTTAAATATTCGTTAAATCATTGAAAAGGACGGGACGCCTGGGTGGCTCAATCGGTTAAGCGTCCAACTCTTGATTTCCGCTCGGGTCAAGATCTCACAGTTGTGAGATCGAGCCCCACACCGGGGTCCGTGCTGGGCATGGAGTCTGCTTAAGGTTCTCTCTCGCCCCCTCTGCCCCTCCTCGGCTCACAGACACGAGTGCGCTCTCGCTCGCTCTCAAAAAAAAAAAAAAAAAAATCACTGAAAAGGACAAAATAAATTCATTATGCGTTAACAAATATATCTTTAAAAATAACTATATTTCACAAAACAAAAAAACCATTGGCACCGTCCTATTTTCACGAGTTTCTTTAACGTCTGGCTTAAAACAAGGCAGCTGGATTTCCAGATCTGCTTTCTGAATTCATTCCATTGTGATACGTCGTTTTGGCTGCAGCATGCGGAGACAATTCAGTCTTACACAGAGATCTAGTCGGAAAGAGGAGTTTTTAATAGTCTTTTCAAGTAACTGTGGCTCCGTCACACAGCCTCTGAAAAACCCTATTGTATGCTCTGAAAAAATGAGGGTAAAAAGGGCAGATTCTGTTTTAGTATAATTATGAAAATAAGTCTGACCTCAATGACCCCTAAAAAGGTGCTGGAGAACCCCCAGAGGGCCCGTACAACACTCAGAAAACTGCTGGTAGAGAGTAGAGAAAAAAGGAGGACTAAGGAGGTCTGAGACTTGTCGGAAAGGCAGGACTTTCGCTAGAAAAACTAGACAAAGGGAGGAGGAAAGGGCTCGCTCAAAAACCACAGTGATTTCTGGGGCGCCTGGGTGGCTCAGTTGGTTAAGTGGCCGACTTCGGCTCAGGTCATCTCACAGTCTGTCAGTTCGAGCCCCGCGTCGGGCTCTGTGCTGATGGTTCACAGCCTGGAGCCTGCTTCAGATTCTGTGTCTCCCTCTCTCTCTGCCCCTCCCCTGCTCACACTCTGTCTCTATGTCTCTCAAAAATAAATAAACGTTAAAAAAAAAAATCTATAAAACTTTAAAAAAAAAAACACACTGATTTTCAAAGAAAAGATTAACAGAAGCAAACTGAATAAAAACTGGACAATAACTATAAAGGAAAACTACATCCAATCAGTAGTATAAATGTGATGTATAGAGTAAATCCAGCTAATTAAAGAAACTGCCCCTTGAAGGATCGTCACGAAGTGGACAAACCCAGGGAACCACCATCAACATCATGCAACGAGGCGATGCCGGCACCCCCAAAAGTGCCCATCGTGCCCCTCTCAGTTATGAATCCCATCTTCTTCCCCAGAGATCATCACTTTCCTTGCTCCTGGCACCGCTTTAAAATTGTATTTAGCAAAATCGTACAGTCTGGACTCTGCTATGCCTGGCATCTCTTACTCAACATTAAGTTTGTGAGATCGGTCCTGCTGTGGCTTGCAGCTTCCATTTTTTTCGCTTCGATTTTCTTCACTTCTGTCACTGGAGAGTGTACGAATCCACCACGACTTACGGAATCGTTCTACTGTTGATGAAACACCCGGGACGTATCCGAATGGGGTAGGATGGATAATGCTTCTAGGCACGCCACCATACTCGTGGCACCATCGTGCACGCGTAGCTGTGGAGCGTCTAAGCAGAAGACAGATCCTGGCTCACGAGGAACGTGTGTCTTCGACTTCAGTACAACCCCAAACGGTTCTTCAACACATGTCCGTACCGATTTTCACCCCCATCAGTTAGGCTAAGCATTCCGGTTGCTCCACGCTACAGGCTGCCAGTCTTTTCCATCTGAGCCCCCCTGAAGATGGTGGTGATGTCTCATGATTATTTAATCTGTACTTCCTGATTATGGAAGTCCTGTTTAAGAAAGGTTCTCCCACTCACAGACCAGGAGGCTTTCCTCTATCATTTGTTACCTTTCGCCTTTAGACCTCTAGTCTCTCTGGAATTGATCTCTGAGTAGGATACAAGGTAGGGGCCAAATGTCATTCATGGACATCCATCTTAACAATCACACGACGATGATCAAAAAGATCATCCTTTCCGGACTGTTTTGCACTTAACATAGGCAAACGTCTATACGTGTCTGGGCCTGCTTTAGGGCTCTCCACTCCGCTTTGTTAATCATGTTTGCCTACACTTAAGTGTATTAATACCACACCGTGTGAATACTATAGCATTATACTAACTCTTCATATCTGATAAAGCCAGGGATCCATCATTCTTCAAGAGTGTCTTGATACTCTTGGTCCTCTACTTTTCCACATAAATTTTAGACATAGTCAACTTCCACCCCTCCTCAAATTTTTCAGGCTACGGTCTAGGGTTGGACAGAATCTATGTATTGATTTAGAGAGAACTGATATCTCCATAATAGTAAATCTTTCATGTCATGAACATGCTATATCCCCCCTTTCTTTACCTTTCCCTTAAATTCTCTAAATATTTTACAGTTAACTGCACAAAGGTATTACAAATTTCTTGCTAGTTCTATTCCTATATATTGGGCTCTTTAATGCCATAACAGTGCCTTTGTTAATTTCATGTTCCAATTGCTATAGAGAATTCAGCAACCATGCTAAACACACTCCTAAAGTCTAACGACTTATGTGTAGATTATTTGGGATGTTTCTATATACAATACTATGCAGAACAATAGTACTGCCTACATATATTGAATTGGTTTTTTTTTTCTTCTAATTCTTACACCTTTTATTTTTCTTATCCTGCCGCACCGGGTATAACCTACAGCATGCTGGTGAATAAACATGGTAAGGACAAGCATTCTTATTTCATTCTTAATTTCAGAAGCACAGCATCTCATCACTGAACACCATTAAGATGACATTTGCTGTAAGTTTCCCTGCAGACGCTCTTCCTAAGATTATTCTTTCCTAGTTTGCTTAAGAGGTTTGCAACACGATTGTGATGTTAAATGTGAGTGTTTTCTGCATCTAGTGATGACTATACAGTTTTTCTCCTTCATTAATATGATGAAATACATTTGATTTTGAATATCACACCAACCTTGCATTCTAGAATAAACACGAAATGCTCATATGACCCTTTTACACTGATAGATCTCATTGCTGTCTCTAAGGGCTTTTGCAAGTACGTTCATGAGTGAGATTGTCCCATAATTTTTTCTTGTAACATCTTTGACAATATTTGACATGACGACTATGCCTGCCTGGCAGGACTTCCAGGCTTAGAAGAGTTGGGCCGCCTGGCTCCCAATGTCCCCATACATCCTGCCTCCAAAACATTTATAAGAAGAGTAAAAAAAAACCCACCTATGACTCATGCCTTCGTGCATGAACAGGAAGCAGAATATGACAGCCTTCAAATAACCTGCAAATACAGAAATAAACTACCGTCCATCAGAGCTACCGTCGCACACCGTTGCAAGCCTATGGCTGGAGAGAACACGGCTGGAGAGACTACGGGATATATAAAATAGAGTAGAGACATGCGGAAGACTTAAATGACTCTTGACCCCCTGAAAAAAAAAAAAAAGTGCTAAATCACTGAACACAGATGAAGACTCGGTAGTCCACAGAACTGGGTGCAAGAGAGGGGCCTGAAAGTGAGTGGAACTAGAAGCTGCCGCCTTGGAGAAGCAATGCTTGTGAGGAAGGGTGTTTAGAGACACTGGACCTCCTGGAGACGTGGCAGAAAGGGGAAAGGAATAAGAGGAAAATAAAGGAACTGCAGAAACAAAAGCAAAAATAAGACAAGCCATCCACCCATCAAAACTGACAACATTCGAAAGGAACTCTGGGGAAGAAACAACTGGAAAGAGTGCTCTCCAACCAAGAAACCTACTCACAAAATAAACAGGGATTCACAAAAGCAAATAAAGTTCATACCCACACAAAACTGCCAGAAGAAAAAGGAAAATGTAAATCAAGGCATTTCGCTGATAAAACCTCTCCCCCGAAGCAGCCGTGAAGCCAAAGCAAGCTGTAATGTGACGCTCAAAACGGAACTGCGGACCCTCAAAGGAGCACATGGATCTAATAAAGAAACCAAGAAGGAAAATGGAGGGAAAGGGGCGCCTGGGTGGCTCAGTCGGTTGAGCGGCCGACTTCGGCTCAGGTCATGATCTCACCGTTCCGAGTTCGAGCCCCGAGTCAGGCTCTGTGCTGATGGCTCAGAGCCTGCAGCCTGCTTCGGATTCTGTGTCTCCCTCTCTGTCTGTGCCTCTCCCCCGCTCATGCTCGGTCTCTCTCAAAAATAAAAACATTAAAAAAGAAATTAAAAAAGAAAAGAAAATGGAGGGAAAAAGAAACTGAAACAAAAGCAAACAGAACTTAACTGCAAAAGAAATAGAAGAAAAAAATCCAATTGCAGAAGATTAAATAAGAAGGTGCCCAAAGGAAACTAACTTCAGATGGTAATTTAATACAAGGGATTAAGTAAGAAAAAGATAAAGAAATGAGTACGCAGAAAGTGAATGAAACAGAAAACAGAGTAAGAAGTTCAAACATCACATAATTGAAGATACACATATTCCAAGGTACACAGAGTCAAGACTCTGGAGGAAGATATTTAAAATACTGAAAGAGAGGAGGCACCTGGGTGGCTCAGTCAGTTAAGCATCCCACTCTTGATTCTGGCTCAGGTTATGATCTCACGGGTTGTGAGATCAAAGCCCGCGTCAGCTTGCGATTTTCGCCCCCTCTCTCTCTGCCATTCTCCTGCATGCGCACACCTTCCCTGTCTCTCAAAATAAATACATGAACACTTAAATAAAATAAAAATACTGACGGAGAATATTTAAAACAATAATCAATAATCCAAGACAATTTTCTGGAAATAAAAAAAAGATTTGAATCTACGTGTTCAAAGAGCTAACTAGGGAAAAGTGACCAAGAACATATAACTCTAAGATGCATCCTAATAAACGGTGAGATTTTAAGATCCAGAAAAGATGAGATAATTTCTAAGAACAGAACACCAGACTTCTGGAAAAGTAGAAAATCATTTTTTAAGAGACTGATGGGAAAAGAGCAAAAAACAAGGTTTTTATATCCAGCCAAGCTGTCCTTCAACTATCGGGGCCGTGAAAAACACTCGAACAAGCGAGAACTCACAAAATGCTAACCCACGCGCCTATCCTGAGGATTCTAATCACCCTTCTCGACTCGGGCTCATCGTCTGAATCACAGACACAGAATGATCTGAGTGACCATCTTCTCAGTCCTCCCAAAGACACAAAATACACTTCCAGGTGCACCGGAGAGAAGTTCATCCATTATATTCTTTTTTGAGGGGGGAGGGGAAGACGAGTGGGGGAGGGGCAGAGAGAAGGAAACAGTATCTGAAGCCAGCTGGGAGCTGACAGCAGGGGGCCTCATGGGAGACTCGAACTCAGGAACCCTGAGATCATTACCTGAGCCAGAGTCAGACGCTCAAAAAACTGAGCCATCCAGGTGCTCCCTTACTTTGTGGCTGCCAACACCCGGGGCTGGCAGACCAGGAGCCGCAGGTCCAGAACACGCGCTCTCCTCTTCAACCTGTGTCCCGGGATAACCTAGAGCTTCATTTTCAGATATTTACGTTGTGGTTTCAACCCCCACCCCGCTGGAGGAAGATGGCCATGAAAGTTCTGGCAAGAACCACACACGTAGGGCCAACCCCCCCCCCCCACCTCCTAACCAATGGGAGGAGTCCCTCAGCTGACTGGAAACCAGCCCAGTGGGAGATGGCCCTAGCCATGACCCATGACCTGTGCAAACGTAGAAAGAAAAGTCACCTCCAACCCTGGTGCAGTTGCCACTCCCCCGCCTTGAGAGTCCTTAACAAACTGCTTTGTGCTTGGCGACTCTCCGTCTGGCTGTCTTCATCCCAGAGCAAGTGCGGATCCGCACAGACATCTTCTCGTGGGGCATCCAAGAACCCGGACCTCCGTTCACACAGTGCAGAGCCTCCCGCCGGTAACGGGATGACTGCAGAAACTTACGCAAGAGGACTGGTGAAGCAGCGAGCAGTCTGTGTATCCAACTGCAGCACGAAAACTAAAAACGAGACTAGGGTCATGGGGAGAAGAACGGTATGGAAACCTACGTTGTGACAAAGCAGAAACCTGCAGCAAAATAATGGGAAGGGGCGCCTGGGGGGCTCAGCTGGTTAAGTGCCTGACTCTTGGTTTCGGCTCAGGTCATATCTATCACGAGACGGAGCCCCAAGTAGGGCTCCACACTGAGTGTGGAGCTTCTTAAGATTCTCTCTCTCCTTCTGTCCCTCCTCTGCTTGCCAGCAGGTGCATATGCAAGGAAGGAAGGGAGGGAGGGAGGGAAAGAGGGAAGGAAGGAAGGAAGGAAGGAAGGGAGACAGGGAGGGAGGAAGGAAGGAAGGAAGGAAAGGAAGGAAGAAGGAAGGAAAAAAGAGAAAGAAAAAGAACAGAATAAAATCATTACTGTATGGGTAACAGGTGAGAATCAAAAGATGCCACGTAGAGGTGACAATACAAGACAGTAAAATGGGTTAAAATGGTTAAAAAGTGGTGAGGGGATTAAAGGTACTACAGGCACATAATTGAAAAGTAACCATGAGAACAAAAATTTAATCTTTCCTAGATAGGAAGTTCTCCTATTAAGCTCAAGGAAAATACACCTAACAATGAGTGAACGCGGCATAGATAATAACAGAATTGAAAACAAACACATCAGTTATAACAATCAGCGTGAATGAACTAAACCGGTCTACTTAAAAGATTTTCCAACTTCCTAAGAGAGCAAAGGCCAACTCTGTACTGTAGATACAAGAAGACAGATTTAAAACGCACAGATTTCGAAAAAGGCTAATAAAAAGAAAGGGATGGGCAAAAACTTCTCAGGCAAATGGAAGCAATTAAGTTGCAAACATGCCAGACAAAATAAAATTTAAGACACAAAGTATTCAAGTGGATGAACGCTAACAGCTCTTATTTCGCAATGAAAAAAAATCGTATTAACGTCTATGAATCAAATAACGGAAACTATAACCGATCCAAGAAGAAATAGAAACTCTATAATTAAAAGACACACACCACTCAGTACACAAAACAGATCAGGAAGGAAAATAAACAGAGACCAAAAGTAAATGATCTAATCACTGTAACCAATAAAGTAGGGTTTTTTGGACATATATGAACACCAGGTTCTAAGCATAGAGACTATAGCTCCTTCGAACAAACACGAAACATTTATCCCACGATAAGGCACAAATAAATCATGAGTGTAATCACAAAACAGAAATATCACAAACAATAACCAGTGATCAGAATGCAACGAAAACTAAAAGACTGGAAACAATGTAAAATGGCACCAGAAGAGGAAGATAAATGAATTACATACAGTCGCACAAGGGAATATTCGACAAATTTTAATAAATGACCCAAGAGTACTTGCAACATGAGATAAGTTTTTAAGAATTGCTGAACCAAAGATCTAAATACAAAACCATTTATAATGATCTATATTCAAAACCAGGCAAAACCCATCAGTTTAGAAGTCAGCACAGGAGATGCCCTTTGAGAGAGGGGTGGCCATGACTTGAAGGAGACACTGGAATGTTCCAGGTGCTAGTTTCGTGGGTGACACATTTTGTGAAAATTCACCAGGCTCTACGCTTCTGATGTGCAGATTTTTATCAGGAACAATAAAATTAACATTTTTTTTTAAGATGAGATTAAAAAATTTTTTTGTTTTTTGGAATTAAAAAAAATTCTTTTTTAATTTTTTTAAAGCCTTTCCACCTAAAAATTTAAACAACTCTTGGAAGAAAGAGAATATAAAAACAAGTCACACAATTCCTAAAAAATAATAATCATGAAAACATGACGTATCAGACTCCATGGAAGAATTTAAAGTACTAATCAGAAAAAATCCAGAGCCCTAACCACCTATATCAATTTTTTAAAAAAAGAAAATGAATGAATTCCATTTCTAACTCAAAACGCTAAAAGGTAGCGTAAGCCTTAAAAGGAGTACAAAGATGGCCCCTCACTCAGTTGGTGGAGCGGGCGACTCTTAATCTCAGGGTCACAATTCGAGCCCCACGTTAGGTCTAGAGATCGCTTTAAAATAAGTAATTTTTTTAAAGATGGTAACTGTAGAGATATAAAAGCAGAAATTAATGTGGTGGAGAACCAACTTGATAAAAATCCAGGTTCTTAAAAACAAAACAAAACAAAAAAAACACCTGAGTGCACGTATACGAGGGACTTAAAGCAGTCCGATTCATAGAACGGTGGTTGCCAGGAGTTGGGGGAAGGGAGAATGGGGAGTGAGTATTCAACCAGCACGGAATTTTGGTATGGGAAGCTGAGATCATTCTGGAGCTGCATGGCGCTGATGGCTGAGCGACAACGTGAGATGCACTCGATGCCACAGACTTGTACACCTAAAAACAGCTAAAATAACAGAACACTGAAATACAGCATCCACCGATTTCGCCAAAGGAAGAAAAGGAGCAAATACACTGATACAGGAAAGATAAAATATGTAAGTCATGAAAGGAGCGAATACACGGATACAAAAAAGATAAAATATGTAAGTCATGAGAGAGTACTCTGCATGCGAACACGTTTAAAAACCTAAATAAATGAGGGGCGCCTGGGGGGCTCAGTCGGTTGAGCGGCCGACTTCAGCTCAGGTCATGATCTTGCGGTCTGTGAGTTCGAGCCCCGCATCGGGCTCTGTGCTGATGGCTCGTAAGAGCCTGGAGCCTGCTTCAGACTCTGTGTCTGCCTCTCTCTCTGCCCTTCCCCTGTTCGTGCTGTGCCTCTATGTCTCTCAAAAATAAACAAACATTTAAAAAAAAAATTAAAAACCTAAATGAAATAGAGAATTTCTCAGGAAACACAGTGTATCAAAATGGAGCCCGGCGGAGACAATGCGTAAGCAACTAACGTCTCTAGAAGAATCAGAAAAAGGTATCAAAAAACTACCTTACCAAGAGAGAACCAAGCCCAGACATCCCAGAGGAATCTACCAAACCTTTAAAAAGCAGATGGTTACAATATTGTTTTAAAACAAGGAAAATAAAGAGTAAGTTCCAAATTCTTTTTACGAATCAAGTATAACATAAAAAAGTATAATGTTAATACCTAAACCTGATTCAGATAGTTTTTAAAAAAAAAAAAACCTTTAAAAACGAATAGCATTTATGAGCCCTGATGCAGAGATCTGAAATAAAATGTTAAATAAAAAAAACCCAGGCACCTGAGAGGCTCGGTCAGTTAACATCCGACTCTTGATTTCAGCTCAGGTCATGATCTCACGGTTTGTGGGATCGAGCCCTGCGTCAGGTCCGTGCTGACAGCGTGGAGCTTGCTTTCGATTCTCTCTCTTCTCATTCTGCCCCTTCCCTGCTCACACACACACATACACGCACACACACTCTCTCTCTTTCTCTTTCTCACTCTCTCTCAAAATAAATGAACTTTAAAAAAAGAAAGAAAAAAAACATAGCAGACTAAGAAATACAAGAATGGTTCAGTATTAGCAAATCAAATAATACAACTAAAAAATACATAATAACCCCCCAAAAAGGCTGAAAAAACCTTTGACAAAATTCAACATCCATCCCTAATTTTGAAAAAACATCTCTTGATAGGAAGGGATGAATGCTTCTTACCATGATTTTACTGATATATATAGAGAGAGAGAGCGTGTGTACAAGTATGCACACAGAGAGTATGCACCCAAGAGAGCAGGAGTACCAACATCTTACTGGGTCAAAACTAGAGGCAAGCCCACTTAAGGCCAAGAACCAAGCAAGGATGCCCAATACCTCTCCTACTATTTAACACTGTTCTGGAAGCATTCACCAAGAGAAAACAATTAAAAACACAAACAGTGAGAAAGGACAAATAAAACCCTCTACTGGCTGGTGACATGACAGTAAACCTGGAAAACCCAAAGAATCAGCGATACAAATAACTCAAGAAAGGGAATTCAGCAAGGCTGCAGGATACAAAATAAACAACCAAAAAAACACAACAGCTTCATGTACACAACCAATAACCAGTTAGAATATGTAATGGAAGAGAAAACCCCATTTATAACAGCAACAGAAAAGAATACACACTTAACAAGAAATGTTCAAAACACGTATGAAGAAATCTATAGGTTCACACTCCTGAAAGGCACACACAGTGAGACTTGAGCATCCAACCTTCTTGGATGAGGTATTACAAGGTCATCAGTTTGGCAGTGTGTTCTCCCTAAATTAATTTATGAATATAACGCGACTGCAATAAAAATTACTCAGAGCTTCTTTATGGAGCCAGTCAAGTTGACGCTCAGTTAACGTTGAACTGGAACGAAGGAGAACAAGGGAGAACAAGGGAGAAGTAGCTCTACCAAGTATGAGAACAAAGCTCCGCAATTAAAACTGTGGTTGTAGCACCCAAACAGGCAGAGAGATCAAGGAAATATAACAGAAAATCCAAAAATAGACCCAACCTATATCCAGAAATCTAATATATAACAATGGTGGCATCTCAAATGACTTGGGGGAAAATGGGCCTCATAAACGTGGGGACAAGTGAATAACCAATGTGGAAGAAGATAAACTGAAACCCATTCCTAGTATCACACACCAGAATAATCTCCAAGTGCAGCAGAAATCTAAATGTAAAAAATGAAAGTTACCCAGGTTCTCAAAGAAATCATTGGTGAAGCCTTCTATGACGTGGGTGCAGGGAAAAGTTTTTGGACCCTAACTTAAAATCCATACCCAAAAGTTACATGTGAATTTTCAACTGCCCAGGGGCCGGCGTCCCTAGCCCCCATGGCAAGGGTCAGCTATACTTTCTCTGTATTTAGTTTGCTGTTCTTCTCCTAACTCCCTGAGATGGATGTACAGAACACTGAATGTGTTTCAGTCTTTTCTTCTTTCCTAACGTGTATGTATGGCTATAAACTTTCCTCTAAGTATAACTTTGGCTGCATCCCACAAATTTCAATATGCGATATTTTTATATTAATTCTGATCAAAATATTTTGTCAATATTCTAAAACTCTCTTTGTAATTAAATTTCTTCTATGATTTGTGGGTTATTTAGAAACGATTTTACTTTTTGCTACTGTCTTTAGTTTAACTTTGAGAATACTGTACCGTGTGACCTCAATCCTCTGAAATATCCCGAGACTTGCTTTTGTCCCACAAGCTGACAGCTTATCCGCATGAACTTGTACATAATGTGTATCCTGCAATGTCTAGACGTTGAAGGCAAGTTTATTAACTGTGTTGTTGAAATCTTCTATATCCTAACTATATTCTGTTCACTACAATCAAGGGTAGTGCAAAAAATTACTCCCTCTATGACTGTCAATGTACCCATTTCATCTCCCTATTTCTTCTAGAATCACTGAGATTATTCTCAGATGATCTAGACACTCTATTAAAGAGAATAAAAACATGAACAACCTTCTCTACACCCGTAAAAACGGAAATTTTTTCAGCTAATTATTATCCAAAATGGGTATTTAATATCACCTCTCTCAAAAATAAAAATCACTCTTACAGAGACATCCTTCAAAGTTTTACTGGGTCAGATCCAGTAACTCCAGACAGCAGGTCAATCTGTTTAGCTACTCAGAGGTGTGTTTTGCAGCCTAATTCATGCAGCTGGGCTCATGGGAGAGGTTAGCAATGCCCTACGAAACATCCCACAGATAAATTACTGAGGCTTTTCTACAATTTTTCTGGACCAAAATGACCTCGGTCCTGCTCTCTGGCAAAGATCAGCCCTGCCCCTTCGGGACCCACTGCACCGTACCCCGCTGGGGCCCGCCGCGATCTCAGAATCACTCCCCCACGGCGCTCCGGAGAACAAACGTTGGGATCGGAAACCCACCGCCACCTCGGCTCGATGGTAGAACCTCTGACAACCTGTTGGCGTGGTTCTTCCAAAAGCCTTGGCGCGCGCAGGTACAGAACGGGCACCTATTCCGATCGGTCTTCGTCAGCGTCCTCCCGGTTTCTCAGGCCGGGCGTCATCTCCCACTCTGGATCGGGCACCCCGCCCACGCGATCTCTGGGCACCTTCACTCTCCCGCCCACAGCTGCAGGCCACAGTCACCTTCTCACCTGTGTTTCTCACTATTATCCTCTGAGTCCCTGGAGGAAAGGACCACGTGACTCACCTCGGTGTCTTGGCATCTAGCAAGGCCTCGCAGGCACACACGCGACTTCCGTCCCTGGTCCCCTCCGATCTGTTGTTCTCTACGCAGCGCGGCTGGTGAGCCTTTTAAAATCTAAGTCACACGGTATCATTTCCCTGCTCGAAAACTCGCAATGGCTTCCCATCTGACTCCAAATAAAATCCAAACTGCCACCACAGTCTACTAGACCCTACACGATCTGGTCCTTCATAAGGTCTGTAACCACACACACATCACACACGCCTTCGCCTCCATCGCACTTCTGCCAACCGTCACCCCAGAGACACCAGCCCTGCCCACTTCCTTGACCACACTACCAAGAATGGCAGCACCTGACACTCCTTCCCCTGCTTCTTTTTTCTACAGCCATCATTCCTACATGTACTTATGCTGTTTATTTATGATCTGCCCGCCCCTAGAACGTGATCTCTCTCAGAGAGGGCAGGGGCGCCTGGGTGGCTCAGTCGGTTAAGCGGCCGACTTCGTATCAGGTCATGCATGATCTCACGGTCTGTGAGTTCGAGCCCCTCGTCGGGCTCTGTGCTGATGGCTCAGAGCCTGGATCCTGCTTCGGATTCTGTGTCTCCCTCTCTCTCTGCCCCTCCCCTGCTCACACTCTGTCTCTATGTCTCTCAAAAATAAATAAACGTTAAAAAAAAAAAAATTTTTTTAAAAGGGCGGAAACTTATCCTCTAGAACAAGGGTCGGGAGTTTTTGCTGTAAAGAATCAGGGTACATATGTTGCCCCCTGCAGGTTAGACGGTTCCTGTCACAACTCCCATGACTCTGCCCTGAAGCGCAGAAGCAGCCACGGACGATATGTAAACGAACGGGCAAGCCTCTGCTCCAAGGAAACGTTCTTCACAAAATCAGGGCAAAGTTCGGATCTGGCCCAAAGGCTACTGTTTACCAACCCCGGTTCTAGAACGAGCTTGGCATGCAGTACGCTGACTTTGAATTAATCAATCATCTCTCCATTTCTGGTCTCTAAAAAAGCTACCTTTCACGGCCAACATAAAATACCAGCACTCCAACCTGATCGGAAAAGAGAGCTTCAAACCAGCTCCTACCCACCTTCTACCAAAAATTCCGTTTGAGGCTCATTATCTTCCCGAACGGGTCTTTTGACAGAGGTGCGATGCCTTCACTCTTACCCCCAGAAAGTACATAAACCATGCGCGTTTAACCCTCTGCAGAAACGTTTTTACTGAGTCGAGTCTTTGCTTCATCTAAAAGCAGAAAGTAACCGGCCAAGAAAAACCACGTTCTACGGGCTGCACGCCCCTCACTGCGGCTTTCGGTGTAATGGATGCAAACCCCAAGCGGGGGCTGGGGGACAGATTAAGGAAAGGAAAGCTGGTATGCTTTCTACAGACGGTGAAAACCAAGAGCGTGGAGCTGAGGACGTTGCCCCTTGCTTCTCACCGTCGGGATGCTCGGTCGAGTTCCTCGTCCCGCAGACTGGTGACGTCACCAACAGCTACGTCCCCCTCTTCTTGGGGGTTCGGAGCCAGCCTACGTTTTCGGCCTTCGGCAGGTTAAATTAAGGCCGCGGAAATTAAGGCCGCGGCGGAGCACGGCCAGGGGGAGGAGAAGCGGCGTGTGCTGGCCCATAAAACCTCCCCCGGGTCTCGGCTCTCCCCCTCCGCACCAGCTGAACTGAGCAGGGGGAAGTGCCTACTTCCCCCGGGAGGCTGAGTCACAGGTGGAAAAAGCTGGACTGCCAGCACGGCCCCGTGGAAGGCTACCCCACGAGGAGCCCAACACTAAGCCGAGCATGAATGAGCACCAGATGCTTTTTGTGCTGAGTCACTGAAATCTCGCATGAGTAATGCACGCAGCCCTCCGCAACGAAGACATCGACCCGACCCGGGAGGCTGGGACCGCATTCAAAGAATAGGCTTTATTGTTTTCATTCATGACCTTCATAGAGCTCTGATTCTCGTTGTTTACACTCAGCTTCATGACTCTGAGTACTTCCTATAAGCTAATTTAAATCTTTACGTGAAAATGGGGGCCAAGGGACAAGCCTCCACTGTTTGCGTTCCATAAAATCGTCAGTATCTCGAACAACAAAATCTGAAGAAATATATTTGGATAAAACGCAAACACTGCAACGAAACCCTATTTGTAACTTTCACTTCTACACGGCTGATCTAGGTTGTATCCGGGTCCAGAGCCAGAAGGCATGCTGGGGGAATACTACGATGCAGGACAATGTATTTTCTCTCAAATGGAACTTGACAGTCATTAGAAACCAAAGAGCCGAAGACATGAGCCCACACATTTCTAAACTCCTGTCTCGCAAGAATAAGGAACCATAAACGTAGCCTAAAAAGGAAAATTGTTCTAGACCCTGTAATACTTAATGTTTCTATAATTCCATCCGATGATGCCATCAGGTTTTTTGTTTCCACATTTTTTTTTTTTTTGGACAGGTAGTATGGAAAAAGCTGGACATGTCAGAAATGAAGAAGCTTTTAATTAGCCTCTGTAATGCAACCGGCAAACTCAGGTACGAACTTCACTGCCACGGACAGGCCTTGCGATGATACAATATCACAACGCTAGCTTTTAAAAAGGAGTAACATTTTAATAATCTTCCTCCCTGGGATATCTCAAAGGACAATCCACCTTTCAGTAAAGCCTTTGGAAACAATGTTGTTTGCAGTGTGTAATTAAAATCTGAAGACAGGTGATCGGGGAATTAAGGGGTCTCTGTGCATATCTGGTTTTAAATCGAAAACCGGGATAATTAATTCCAAAAGACGTACACAAACGGGAGATAAATACTATGGAACACCAAGAACCAAGAGAGGTTTCAGATTCTACAGGTTTGGTTATAAACACGATGTGTTTTTCTATTTCTATTGAAAATGGCCACGTATCCTGTATTGGAAAACTACACTCATCCCGCCAGAAAGAAGATCTTACTTTTGAAGAGATGGAAGGCAAGTCGGTTCCTCCGCATGGTAAGCTGTGAACAGCCTCTCAGAATGACGCAAACATAAACATAAGCTGCTCCCTTTCTTGCCACTCTGCTGGTTAATGTCAGCCCTCTACTGGGCTAGATACTTCACTCCCTAAGTGTTTGGACACCGTTCCTTCCATGTACCACAGGGAGCAATTTAAATCCAGGAACCTCTCCGTAAGTATGAATTCTAACCCGCACAGAATACGGCCCCAAAAAGAGCTACAAAGTCAATTCGGAGCTGGACTGTGCCGAGGCAGTAACTCTAACGCGGGACTACATAACCAAACAAGGGGGAAAGGTGTCGCGTACGCGTTCCGAGGGGCCGAAAACCAAAGTGTGTCATTAGTAGGGCAAAATGACTCAGGCCAGGTTAAAATTACATAGCGTTAGTGGTAACGTTCTGCTTTTTCTACGGTCCTCAATCACAACCCATGCCGCGTTCAGTCAATGAAAGAATATTTGTTGAGTATCTACCGTGTGCAAAGAATATACCATTTCTTCCATTTAGGTGACAAAAACACGGCCCCATGGATTCTTAGCTCAGTCAATCACGTCCGTACTCTTCTCCTGCAACGTCATTTCACTGAGCTGCTCTAGTGCACGCCCTGGACAACTGTCCTCGGTGAGAGGAACCGCAGCGGCATGGTAATAACGTCTTCGGGATGCACTGGAGCATACCTCGAAAAACCCAGGATGGCTTTCGGTCGCTAGTAAAAGGAAGTCCTCAAGGACCGAAGATCATACCGGAAACGGCCAGCTGGAGCGCAGGAGGCTGTGAGAGTTATCACCGGCCGGCCGGTAAGGTGACGACCTAAACGACAGTCTGTAAGCGAGTAAGGTGACGACCTAAACGACAGTCTGTAAGCGACCGCAATGTTTAGGTTACTTAACAAAGCCCGGGCACACCTACGGAGTGCTGGCTGCGGACAAGGCTGCCCACAAGGAGCTCACAGTTAGCTGTAAGACAACCTACCTCTGTTCTCCCTCTGCAGGTATTGAGGACAGGAGCTCTGCCCTATTAATGCTGTTCTCACCGGTAACTAGAATGATCCGCGGCAGGCGTTCAAACATGTGAAAAGAACCATGAGAGCAAAAGCTACAGAAAACTCTTATTAAAACACTGAAAACTCCAAAAATATACAATACGGCATTAGATCAACAGAAGACCACCGCTCCCGGAGGTCGGGGGGGCACCACGAGGAGAGGCCCAAGGGAAAAATCCCACCCAGATGCTGAGCCTGGAGCGGAGGCTCAGAAGCTGCCGGAAGACCTGACAGACGAGAAATTACCCGGGGATGTTCAGGCTGTTGAAAGTTCAAAACGAACAAAGAGGAGAGTCGACAGAAGAAGAGAGAAAAGAGCTAACCTCAAAGAGAAAAGAGGCAGGGACCCCGGGAAGAAGACACAGAACAGGGAGGCTCCAAAGCTGAAGACCGAAATCTGAGTCTGGAAAAATCATCCTAATCTAAGGACATTTGCTGAGACACAAAACCAACGAAACTGACCTTGAGGGAAGCGGCCCGGCACTGACGGCAGAAAGCGTCCACTCCAAGGAAAACAGGACAGCGCTGTCACCGACAATACGACCTTCGTGCGACGCCGGGACCTCGAAAAAGGCACGGCCATGCCCAGGGAACCCCACCCTGAAAGGACCAACCTGTCCTAAGACGAGCATGTCTTAAAGGGAAGGAAAAAAAAAAAACTTTTTTAAGCGTTCTTAAAAAAAGAAGCTAATCAAAGAAAATAAAGTCAGTGTTTAAAACAAAAACAACGCATCTGTACCAGATGTGTCTCCCTAGTGAACGCCCTTCTCTCCTGTCCACGGCCAAGGTCGCTTCCGTGACCGGACCCGCGTCCCCACCCGAGTACCGTTCACACCGCGGGCCGCGGCACTAAGACTCCCCCGAGGCTCCTCTTGTGAAAACCAGTCATGACATCCCAGGGCTGGATCCAACGGAAACTTTGGAACCACTGTCCGGCTCTCTCGATAGCTAGCACCCTCTGCCTCTTGGTTTCTCGACACGCTCAAATCTCTCCATTAAAAAAATAGGGAAAAAAAAAAGTCCCCCCTTTCCCTGGCCTCCTGGAGCCCCCCTTCACCACCACCACCAGACCTTGGCACTACTTCCTGGCTGTTGGTACCCCCCTCTTGGCTGACGATCTTTTGTCCCACGGCTTCCAGACACCATGCACGTCCCCCTCCCCCCACAACTGTCCTTCCGGCCTCACTGTGAGAGCCGAGTCTCTCCTGCGTATCTTTTGAACACGAGAGCGCCTCAGATCCCATTCGACACCACTCCTTGTCTCTGTACGTGCTTCTTGAATAACTCCATCCACTCCAGCAGCCTCCGGGAACAAATACGGGCAAAGGCGGAGGTTCCGGAACTTTCTCTGTTCACTGCACCCTTAGGGTGTGAGGCCAAAAGAAGCGCCTGAGTGCTGAAGCGTTGGAGAAGTTCAAATAACTGGGGTATTTACGCCCTAACAACCTCTTGCCCATGTGTAAAAAGCACATTTCAGTGGAGAAAAATAAATCGGGATTTATAAACAAACCACCGGTATTCATTTGCGAGACACGTGCACCTGCGGACACCTCGCAATTTCCCAAACCCTGGAGTTGGACCGGATATCGCCTCGTTCGTTTCCTGTTACACACGGACTCTCACGTGGAACGCAACCACTGAAGGCCCGGCCTTGCAAACATATCAACAAAAAGAAAGCGCAACCGATGGAGGAAACCGTAGGTTACTCTGAGCGAGTATTCCCCGCGGGGCTGGACAGATGTTACGCGCGGCCGAGATTCCTTCCACAATTCGATACCCTGTGGTCTCCCTGTGAGTTCGCCGCATCGCCATCAGCACACGCTTTGGGAACTGAGGTCTACGGACTCTCAGAGGTCTGCCTCAAGTCCAGACATCCCCCAACAGCCGGATGGATTCCCTGAGGCAGTCAACCACACACCGTGTCCCACAGCCACCTGAAACCTGACAAAGCCAAGGGCACCGGTCAACTTTTCCTCCAGTTGGCCGCTGCTCCATTAAGAAAGGCACCATCGTCCGCCGGGCTGGCCAGCCAGGACTCGGCACTGCCCGGAACTCCTCCCGCTCCTCCCTCCCCCCACCGGCCAACCACCAAGTCCCAGTAACCCTTCCACTCTTGCTCCCTTCCATCCATTCTGCCAAGGTCAAATCTGATCGCGCCCTGTAGCTTCAGAATTCTGCGACCGTTTCCTTCTGCCCACAGAGGAGTCCAAACCCCTTACAACAGGAATCACAGGACCCTTTACAGCGCAGCGCCCGGTCGCTGGTCCTGGCCCATTTCCGACCGCCTCCCTGCCCATCCACACTTTGTCGCACCGCCATACTAAACTTTTTCAGGCGCTCCGATATACCCTCTCTCTGATAGCCTGTATCGAGCCTCTCCTCGACCCGGTCTCTGACCAATTCCTCCTCCTGTGTTTCTCCCGGAGGCTCTTCCTCGTCTCTCTGAACAGTCCCTCAGCTTGGGTGTGCAGTCACCCTACAAGCTCCGGACCCCTGTCCGAGCGCTTCCCATACACTACCCTGGCGAGCTAGGTATGTCTACGGTTCAAACCGTCCACAAACCCAGACGACCAGAGGCTAAAAGCGGCAGGTGCCTGGCTTATCTTTGTATCCCCAGCACGTACGATAAGCTCTGAAGTACGGCGAGGGAATAAAGCAAGCGAATGAACGGACTAGGTCATTCGTGAGATCGCCACGTGCTCTCTGGTGACCAGCTCCCATCACGGCCCTGATTGCGCTGCACTGAAATCGTCTGTCTCGGCGGACTAGCAACATCTGGAGAGCTCTTCCTCTCTTATTTCTGCGATCCCAGCGTTAAAATAGCGCTAGGTACTTAGCAGGCGTCCACTAAATGGCTACTGAAGCAAAAAAGCCTTTGAAAAAATTCTGGAAAGCCGCATCCCATAGGATCAGGGTTGGTTACCTCTGGAGACAGAAACAGGACAAGGGCACCAATAAGAAGAGCAAAGGGGAACTGAGACTTGTGACTCCGTGTGTCTCCACTGCGAACGTCCATTTATTTCATAACATGGCTTATTTACATATGAATGGCATACGATACTCCAGTATTACCGCAGAAAACCCATCATGTGTGAAGGATATGGACTGCACGCTCCACTCGGCTCCAAACGCCTGAGAGCAGGTCCCAAGAAAACCTTGACCTTGCGGGGGAAAGCAGGCTTCTAAGCAAAAAAGGCCTGAGAAGGTTGAGCATCTACTATCTGTATCACAACATGGGGCGCAGGCCCGAGAAGATACAAGGAATGATAACCGCGTAGAGGTGGCAAATATAATCGATGATTATCTTTCAAAGAAAGTTCTGGGAACTCTAAAAGAAACCACTAATACCGGCCTACTAGTACGGACGATTCTTTTAATATTTATAAACAGGCGAGTGTTTTAACGGAACCATCAATAACCATAAGGTGACTTACCAGGTTATTACGGGACGGGTAAAGACACACCGAGAACACACAGGAGGCGACAGTGTTGGCCTGACCACTTGGCAGAGTCCAGTTCCGCCTCTGTTTCCAGAATGTTTTCAAAACAGTGTAGCACACCACTGACTATCAGATAATTTTTTTTAATGTTTATTTATTTTTGAAAGAGAGCATGAGCAGGGGAAGGGCAGAGAGAGAGAGAGAGGCAGACGCAGAATCTGAAGCAAGCTCCAGGCTCTGAGCCATCAGCACAGAGCCCGATGCGGGGCTCGAACTCACAGACCGTGAGATCATGACCTGAGCTGAAGTCGGCCGCTTAACCGACTAAGCCACCCAGGCACCCCCAGATCATAAATTTTAAGGAAACTGATAAAACAAGGCTATAGAGCAACTTCAAGTCAGCAACCGGAAATCCAAGAACAATTTTTATATGTAGATAGTTCCAGAACGAGCTTCCTTTCACTGTTTTAAGACAACAGTGAATACAGGTCAAACTAAATACATAAAGCCAAGCAAACGCCCCAACCTAGTGAGCTTTAAACACCGGACAGGATAAAACTTTGGTGAATATAAATTAAGATCTTTAAAGATGAAGAAAAATGAGCACGATGGAGGACGCTTTTAGAAAGGAGACCAGACACACAATAAGAACTGCCGATGGGAAAGGTCAAATCCCGCTTTCCTTTGTTTAACTTCTCAAGTAGATAAAAGAACTAGCTTTAAAGAATCCCCGCATTGTTTCATGGCTAGAAAAGGAAAGTTGAGTAAACTACACACAAAAAAGAAGCGACCAAGGTTCAACAGAATTCGCCCTAGAGGCAACAGAAAAATAAGTCACTTATAACACTTTGAACTAAGTTTTGAGAGAGACTGCAGAGATTTTAAGTTTTAGACAAATCTAAGTTTTTAAATGAGGCTGACGCCTCCCCTCAAAAAAAAAAAAATGTGGATTCTGCATCTTGAAATTTCATGCCCCAGTATGCATCTGAGTTGGAGAGCCGCAAAGCAAAAGCTGGCCTTTGAATGTTCGGTTTTTCAAAAACTCAAAAATTACTGCTGGTAGTTAAGTAGGACTTCAACTGACCTCCGAATGAGAAAGAATTCCTAATAACGCCGAAGAGCGGCTAAGAAAAATGAGACGCTCCCATCCATCCCCCAGCCCATCGTTTAGCTTCTTAATAATTAACTCTGCTCTCCGCCACGGAACTCTCCCTTGCAGGCAGGCTAAACCAAGAAGAAATCGCCATTGCCTGTTAAGTACCACGGACGGAGAGAGGGTGGTTTTCCACGCGTTGGAGCTCCGGCGCGGAGGAGGGCAAGCGCCAGGCGCCGCGGCCCCCGCCCGCCGCGCAGGGAAAGTCTCCCGGGGACGATCCGTGCCAGTGAAGCGGCTCCCGGGCGCGCAGCCCTCTCCCCCTTGCCCTGCAGCGCACCCCTCGCCGGCGGCCCGACCCCCCTACCCTGCGCTCGGGGAGCCGAGCCTGGCTGCCGAGGCCAGGAGCCCCGCCGGCCTGCAGACCCGCGCAGGGAGGGGGCACTCGGCGCAGAGGCGCGCGGGGAGGGCGAAGCCGAGGGTGGAGGGCCCGACCCGGGGCGGCAGGCACGCGGGGACTGGGCCACATGCCGGCAGGGCGCGCGGAGCCACGGGATGGGAAGGTCCCGGACGCCGGGCAGCCCCGAGCATCGTGCGTGGGGCGCGAGCGGAGGCCCGGGCGCCACCTGCGGCCGGGATGGCGGGCGCCTGCCCCGCAGCCCGGGAAGCGCGCACCGCGCAGCGCCGGGGCCGAGGGCCGAGGAACCGCGCGGGGGAGAGCGGCCGCCGGGCCGCGCCGCGACGGCGGGAAGCCCGGGCCGGCGCGGGAGCCGGTGCGGAGGATGCGGCTGGGCTGCAGGGCAAAGGCGCGGGGCGGCGCCGCGGCCCGCAGTGGGCCCCGCCGCCCGCCCGAAAGCGCCCGGCGCGATGCAGCAACTTCACTTGGCCACGGGGCTGCGGGGACCCGGCCCGCGACCGCCCCTCCCCCGGGGCAGCCCCTCGGCCCGGAGCCGAGCGGCGAAGGGTCCGGGACCGGGGAGCCCGGCCAGCTGCAGCCCGCACTCACCGGTCCGCGGTTCCGCCGCCGGCGCCGGGGCTGCGCTCCGAGCTCCATGGTCCCGCCGCGCCGCGGCCGCCCGGCGCCCCCGCCCCGCACCACACCGCACGCAGCGGCGCCAGCGACGCCGCCTCCGGCCCGGCCACGGCCGCGGCCACGCCCCCTCCCGGCTGGGGGCCCGGCCGGAGCGAGAGGGGGGCTCAGCGCCGGCTCCGCCAACCAGAGGCCTCTCACCGAGCCGCTTCACCACGATTGGCGAGCGCCTCAGCCAATGGGGAAGCGGAAGCAGCGCGGAGCGTCGGCGCCGAGGGGCGGGGGATTGCGGAGGAGGTGGCTCTCACGATCAGTCCCCCGCCCCCGGCTCCGGATGAGGCTCTGGCCGGAGTCGGTTCCAGAGTGCAGAGGTGAGGTTACTTTGGGCTGAGTTTATCATAAGGGGCCCTTCCATCGCCTCTGCCACCGATGTACCCACTGCAGTCCCTTTGAGTTTCCACCCGTGCCCTAACCTTACCCGGGTTCAGAGGGCCCCTGCGAACACGTCCATCTACCTGTAGGTAGTCAGACGTCCTACAGGGTTAAGTTCAGGCAACCTTGAGAGGATTATAGCCTTTGTCATCTGTTGGTTTTATGCCCTTGTCAAATCCCTTAACATCCTGCCTATTTTCCTATCCTTCTATAGATTCCTCCCTTTTTATTCACGCTGTCTCCAGTCTCCCTCCACCCCAGATGTGAGAAAATCCACAGGGCCTATTAAAGACCTGATAACCCCGAAACTAAGCCCCGTGGCAATGAAGCACAGCCAAGGTGGTACTTAATGACTCAGGCGTAAACTCAAGAATGGAAGTGGAAAGGAAGAGAAGAAAGAAAAGCTACATATATTCTCGCGCCCCAAGTCCTGAAGGAAAGGGGTTTAAAAACTTTAGAGAGAGCTATCATCTGTATTTTAGTTGCATGCCTTTATTCTTTAATCACTAAAATTGAAAAACTTCAGAAAAAAAGTTCAAATCCCAATAAAGGGTCCCAAGAAAAGCGAATTCCGGTTGCCTTGCTCTTGTCTGTGCTGACGTGTGCTAACTATCCCCCTCTGTTCCAGCTAGTAAGGGCAACTACAAGCTAGGAAAAAGGAATGGCAGTTACAACAGTTAGCAAAATTTGCAACACCAGGAACGCCTAAGAAAATCCCGGGGGCCTGTCTTCAGGTGAAACCCATTAACCCAGCAAAGAAAGGGTTGCAAAAGCTGTATTTTAAGACTACATATACTTAGTTTCCATTTCATGTCAACATGAAATATACTGGCAATTAATAAGGTAAATAGAATTTTAGTGACTTATTTACAGTGCTCTGTGTTTGAAATATTGATACTAGCATGATAAATTTCCTCTGAATTCAAAGCCGAATTGGTGTACAAATATAAAATGACTTTTCTTCATTTTGTCTTCACTTACCCAGGCACTAGTTTCCCTGTCTATATTTAGGTCACTGATTTAATACTCAAAAATACGAAGCTGTAGGCTACCCAGAGTGTGTTTGTAGAGCGGACAGTCGCATTTCCCTTGTTCCTCTCTGCTTCTTCACCTTATGTGAACTGCCGCTACACTTAGTTTATACCTGCTATTAGCCCTTAATCTTACTGTCCTGAAGTTCTCAGCATTATTTCATATAGGTCAGTCTTATCTCTAATCAGATCGTAAGTTCCGTGAGGCTAATGTCCTTATTTCGTTCTCTTGTTTCCTCTCCCCATAATGCCCAGTGCCGTGCTGAACACATTTGTAAATATAATTCCATCCTTAGCACTGTGCGCATCATATATAGAAATTTGTTTCCAATGTAGTACTTCTGTGAACCAGTCCTTTAAATAAAAATTGCTTAGAATAGTCTTGTCAGGGAGATAGCGTCTCGCACTGAACAGTGCTTGAAAAATGTTGCCATATCGGGGCATGAATTGGTTGCCTGTAACAGAAACTTGACTAAAACGCTTCACCAAAGAGGGGGTGCTTCTCATCACATGAGGAGAAGTCTAGAGACAGTCCTGGGCTTCTACGACATCTCCGTGGTGTCATTATACCTCAGATTCCCTCTATCCGTGGGCTCTACTGTCCTTGTCAAGGGACCTTGTCTTCCTCCTCACAAGATGGCCGCTCCCTTTCTGGGCACTGTATCCCATTCTGGGAAATGGTAGGGGTACAGGTAAAGGGCAAAAGGTCAAAGCGGTGCGTGCCGACGGAGTCTTCCTTTCTAACAGTCCTTCTGGGAAGCCCCGACCAGCACTTTCTGTTTGTTTTTGTTTCTTATGGGCCAGACTTACGTCACACCGACCACCCCTCAAAGGAATCTGAAATTATAAATATTTTAGGCCGGGGACCTTGTCCGCAACAATGTCAAGATTCTGTTAGGAAAGGAGAAGGGAAATGCAGTTTCTGCCGTAGTTGTGGAATAGGAGAACGCATGAGTGGACCCTCCCCCCGTTCATGAGATGGCCCACAAAAAAAAAAAAAAGTCATTCAATCTCAATAAGAAAACAAACAACCCATTTGAAAAATGAGCAAGGGGCATCCGAGTGGCTCGTTCATTGAAGCGTCCATCTCTTTTGGACGCCCAGCCCAGGTCATGGTCTCCCTGTTCGTGAACTTGAGCTAACAGCACAGAACCTGCTTTGGGTTCTCTCTCTCCCTCTCTTTCTCTGCCCCTCCCCTGCTCGCTCGCTCGCTCTCTCTCTCTCTCTCTCTCTTTCTATCTCTCAAAATAAATAAATAAAGTTAAAAAAAGATCTGAGCAGACATCTCGCTGGAGAAGAGATGGCAATATACAGATGGCCAATGAAGATATGCGAAACGTACATCCGCTTTGGAAAACAGCGAGGCAGTTTTTCACAAAGCGAAACATCGTCGTAATTACCGTACAAGCTAGCGATGCCCTCCTTGGTTTGCCTACGAGTTGGAAACTTAGTCCAACACAAAAACTTGCACGCAAATGTGTATTCGTCATCCCCTAACGCTGGAAGCAACCAAGTCCTTCAGTAGGTGGATGGATGAGCAAACTGTGGTCATCCGGACAGTAGGATGAGTTTCGGTGATAAAAAGAATGAGCAATTGGGCCATGAAAAGACATGGAGGCATCTTAAGTGTGTATTACCAAGTGAAAGAAGCCAATCTGAAAAGGCTGCCGTTCTGTAGGATTCCAACTAGGAGATTCTGGAAAAGACGAAACTAGGAAAATGGAAAAGATCAGTGGTTGCCAGGGGTTGGGGGGAGGGAGGGATGAACCGGCAGAGTTCAGAACATTTTTAGGGCAAGGAAACTATTCCGTACGATCCATCGCGGTAATACATGTCATTATATACTAGTCAAAATCCACAGAATGCAAAACCCAAAAAAGGAACCTTAAGGTAAACTATGGGCTTTAGTTAATAAAAGTGTGTTAATATCGGTTCATTAATTCTAACCACAGGAGGTGTTAATAACAGGAGAAACTGTGCGACGGGTGAAGCGGTGGGGGTGAGGTGAGTATATGTACTGTGTGCTATCCGCTCAACTGCACTGTAAATCTAAGGCTCTGCTGAAAAATAAAGTCCGTTAAATCACCAGAAAAGGGAACCATAGTTAACGGTTAATGATCCTAACCTAATGAAGTTAACGTAATAAAGAGGTAATAAACATTTTTGGAAGCGCCACCTTTATTTTATTTATGGGCCTTCAAGGCAGTCACAGACAAATTCTCTTGCCCTTCAACTATTGCTCAAATCTTAAACCTTTCTTTTTTT
>PITB01015666.1:0-42261 GCA_004024585.1 Paradoxurus hermaphroditus | reverse complement strand
TTGCCCGTCACGTGATACATGGTCTTGGGGAGCCTGGGGCCGAATCGGTTGTAGACAGCCCGTTTGTGGGTCGGGGGTTCGGGCCCGGCAGAGCAGTTCCCGCTGTGATCTGCTAAAGTCAGCCCTCGGCGTAAGGGTTTGTGAAAAGAAGTAGAGACAAAAAAAAGTCTCATCACTTATATGAATTGCAAATACTTGTCTCATTCTGTGAATTGTGTTTTTTTTTTTTTTTACTTTCTGGGAACATTGTTTGCAGCTCGTATATATTGTTACATAAACAATAGAGTTCAATTTACATATTTTTTTCTTGGTATGCTTCCTTTTGTGGTCCTATCTGAGAAACCATTTGCCGGTCAAATCAGTTCTAAGAGTTTTCGTTTTTTCGGCTCTTACTTATATTTGGGCCTGTGATACATTCTGAGTTAACTTTTGTGTTCGGTGTGAGATGGGGCTCCAGCTTCAGTCTTTCCTCCGTGGACATCCAGTTGTCCCGGCGTCATCTATCAAAATGACCATGCTGTCTTCGTCGAATTGTCTCGTCACCCATGAAAATCACCGGGCCATAGGTGTAAATGTTTCTAACTGGACTTTGAATTCTTTGCATCTGTAGGTCTCTTCTTATGCCAGCACCGCTGCGGTCCTGGTTCCTGGAGTTTTAGGCAGTGAGTTCTCAAGTTTATTTGCTAATTTTTATATGAAAGCGGTTTTCCCGAAACTTAGAAGCACACTTCATCAGCACGCCTTCTCTGGCTTCGCAGTCGGAGAGCTTCCCCTTCTGTTGCTCTCCTGAAGTGTTCAAAAGTAGGGTTTCATGATTTCCGAGACCTGGTTCCGTGTCTCCCTTCTGCTGTCTTGGGACCATCTCTTTCTTTTCTTCTTATACCCATGTACTACTCAATTTGAAATCCCTTCCCAACAGTTTAAAATACAAAAATATAAAAAGGAGAAAATTGGGGTCCGATCCTGCTGCCCACAAGACTCTTCTCGACAGTTCTTTAAACAGATAGCGTACACAATATAAAAATTTAAAACAGGAAGCCGTGTACATGCTTCGGATCCTTCAATAGTTCCGTAAAGGGAGAGTATTTTCCTTCCTTATCTATTAAGGTTTCAAGAAATTGCTTTCAGGAAAAAAAAAATAGGTACACATTTACCAGAGTATATACGGTCATTCTTCAAAGTATATATTTATGGGCCGCCTGGGTGGCTCAGTTGGTTAAACGTCCGACTCTTGATTTTGGCTCAGGTCATGATCTCACGGTTTGTGAATTCGAGCCCAGCGTTGGGCTCTGCACTGACAGTGTGGAGCCTGCTTGGGATTCTCTCTCTCCCTCTCTCTCTGTCACTCATTCTCTCTCTCTCTCTCAAAGTAAATAAATAAATAAGCAAATAAATAAGTAGGTAAGTAAGTAAATAAATAATTGTTTTCAAAAGTATATGTTTATGCAGAATGTTTTTGTGTTTGCTTACTTAATATATATAAAGGCTGTTTTAAAATTGGGAATATGTATCAGCTGAAGAATATTATTACCACTTTATTTATTTGTTTTCTGAGTTTATTTATTTTGAGAGAGAGAGAGAGATAGCTGGGGAGGGACAGAGAGAGAGGAGAGAGAATCCTAAGCAGGCTCCTCACTGTCAGCACAGACCCTGATGCAGGGCTCGAACTCATGAACCTTGAGATCCTGAGCCGAAACCAAGTGCCGGATGCTTAACCAACTGAGCCTCCCAGGTGCGCATATTAGCGCTTTTTAAATACTATCATTAAGACTTCTCAGAGTAATGGGGCTCCTGTTCTGTTGAGCCCCCTAGCTTTTTATTGATTTCTTTTGAGACCGAGAGCAAGAGCTCAAGCGGGGGTGGGGAGGGGGCAGAGATAGAGGGAGGGAGAGAGAATCTTAAGCAGGCTCCACGCTGTCAGCGCAGAGTCCGGTGCCAGAACCTGATGAGCTCATGACCTGAGCTGAAACCAAGAGGCGGACGCCTCACCGACTGAGCCACCCAGGCGCCCCGAGCCCCGTTTCTTGATAGGCAGGATTCCTGTACGGTTTGGAGAAGGAAGCCAGCCTTCTTGTATAATTAGTAAGTAACCGCTGGCCGTGTGGCCCCAGCTCCCAGCAGGGCTTGGAAAAGCCGCTTCAGGTTACAGTGTCTCAGGTGACTTCTAGTTCGGGGACTCTGATAACTTGTGTGCTTTGACTGTGCCTGCCTTCTCCGTCCCGCAGGTCCTCTCCTGTCAGGTAGTGGGGTCCGGTCCTCGAGGGTAGGAAATCGTCTCTTTTTCTAGGGGTCAGTGCTCCCAGACCTCTTTCCCGGCTGCCGGGCCGACTGCCCGAGGCGCGCTGACCTTGCTTCTGGGACCTGTGCTTGTTCCCTCCAGGGGAGCCGGGAAGCGGGACGGAAAGTGACACTTCTCCAGACTTCCACAATCAGGAAAACGAGCCCAGCCAGGAGGACCCTGAGGATCTGGACGGATCTGTGCAGGGAGTGAAGCCTCAGAAGGCTGCTTCTTCTACCTCCTCAGGGAGTCATCACAGCAGCCATAAAAAACGAAAGAATAAAAACCGGCACAGGTCAGTGGCAGAGGCCGCCCCTGCCCGCCCGCCCCTGCCTCCCCTGCTCTCCCGCCCCCACCCCCCACCCCCATGCCCAGAGCCTCCATGACTCTTGCTGTGAAGGACCTTTACCAGAGTGACAGTTCTTCAGGATTGGGGCCCTCTTTCTGTCGCAGGTGGGGAGAGATCGCTTTGGTCCAAATGCAACAGGAGGCGTTTTCTCCAGGGGAGGGATTGGTGGGCATTCAGAGTAACCGCGAAGGAAGACCTCCTTCTAGGGTAGAAGGATTTCATTCTGTAAAAATTGGGTTTCATGCGGTGAATTGGGAATCCTTTTAAAAGAGCAGAAGGGGAAGTAGAGATGGGGTCTGTGTAATAGTATGTGGCAAATGCCACTAGTCCGTGTTGGGAAGCTGGAGACGTGGAGAAAGTCTTTTGCTCTTAATCCTGGTCCCTGCCTACACTTACCCCCTTGGGGATGGAGAGAGCCGCTCTGACCTGTGGTTTTTCTCTTTAAACACAAGGTGTTTTTATTGCTTATGATTTCTGTTACATATTTCTCTAATATGCCGATTTCAGGTATCAGAGAGGAATAATACAAAGTCTGTAAGACATGAAAGTGCTTTTCTAGATAATGTAGGTCCGCTGTGTGTGTGGGGTGGGGGGTGCCTTTTGGTTTCTTTTGTTTTTACGGTGTGTAATGGGATAGGTAGACCTCTGTGGACAGAGAGGTCAGGTGTCACCCAGAGAAGGTGCTAGCACTCACTCTGCCTGGGGTTTGTATGATAATCCTGGGGCCTCTTAACTCAGAGAATTGGAAGTTAAACAGCTGCACTCAGAGAGGGTAATGGCATAGTTTCTAGAGCGAAGAATCTTGCCCTGGCCTCAACCCTTCTTCTGGGAGGCATGAAAACCAGGTATCCACAGGCCGGCTTTGGTCCCGCTCCTCTTGGGAGCCTGGATGTATATATATATTTTTTTAATGTTTTTATTTATTTTTGAGAGAGACAGAGACAGTGTACAAGCAGGGGAAGGGCAGAGAGAGAGGGAGACCCAGAATCCGAAGCAGGCTCCAGGCTCCGAGCTGTCAGCCCAGAGCCTGTCCGACGTGGGGCTCGAACTCATGAACTCACGAGATCGTGACCCGAGCTGAAGTCGGGTGCTTGAGTGACCGAGCCACCCGGGTGCCCCAGGCAGGGTGAAGAGCAGGGAAGGGGTGGCATCCCTGTCCTGCGGTGTGCTCCTGGGCCGGGTTGTTCCACAAACGTGTGGGACGTGCCGTCCCGCACTCGAAGCGTTGGCATTGCTAGCTCCGGGGTTGTGGCACGTGGGGATAATGTAGAATGAACTGAAACTGCTTCAAGCCTCCTAGGCTTCAGGAGATTCGTCAGTTCTTTTAAGAATTTTTCTTGTCGGTGGCGGTGGTGGTTTTCAGACTGCAGAAATAGTATTTCCTCCAGATAGTGACTCAAGACTGCTGCTCAGCACTTTCCTGCAAACCAAAAATCACTATGCCAATCTCATAACTGCAGTAACAAGGAGCAAAAATCGCTGATCTTTTTTCGTGTGTAAGGTTATAGGCTACATAGTCACTGCGGTAGGACGGACCAATGCTAGCTGGTCACAAACAGTAGCAGGGAGCCCGAATTTTTTTTTTTTTTTTTTTTTTTTAGAGAGCACGTGACCAGGGGAGGGGAGACATGAGGGTGGGGGACGGAGGGAGTGAGAATCTTAAGCAGGCTCCATGCTCGGTGCAGAGCCCGGGGCAGGGCTTGATCCCGTGTCCCTGGGATCGTGACCCGAGCAGAAATCAAAAGAGCCTGACGCTCGACCAGCTGAGCCCCCCCCAGGTCCCCCTGAGGGAACCATACTCTTAAAATACTTTTCAACATCGCCAAGATAATTAAACGTCATGCTCTGTGTTGCTTTCATTAAATTTACTCCAGTGTCGTTTTAAAGTAATTACTTTTCCTATTTCTCAGTGTCTAGAGTAGGGGGAAGATGCGTTGAAAGTTTCTGGGAGGTTTTGTCCATTCACGATATCGATAGCTCGATAGATAGCTCCCGTTTCTCCTGTTTCTCGTTGGTCATCCTTCCTTTTTTTAACGCCATTGTCAGCTGACCGATAAAAGGGAGTTAGGCACGAACTTCACTTTCCTCCTGCAGGTTGCTAGTGGATTTCCATAGGAATAGCTTTTCTTCCTGCCGTTTTTATAAATACGAGGATTTACAGAGCTCTTTGATGTTAGTTACTGCTTTCACAAGTGACGTTTTCCGTCCGGAAAGCTAGAGCCTTTTGTCATCCGCCTAGTGTGACATCTGGCCGACCTCCTCCCTGTGGCTGTAGGCGCTTACCTGTCCCAAGGCAGCAGAGTGGAGCTGCTCTGCCTTCTTTCTGTGTAAACAGGGTCAGCACACCCGGGTAGCACCTTGGTGGCCGGTTACAGTTCTCAGATTCCTGCCGTCTTCGGTCAGGAATGGCCCGGACCCTTTGGCCCCCTGACTGATGTCTGTCCTGGTGGGGGTGGGGGTGGGGGTGGGGGCGGAGTGCTTCGTTTGTTCACATTTGTACGTTTCCACCCCGAGCGGTCCTTGTTTCTCCCCTCAGCGTGCCACACCCCCCCCCCGCCCCCGCGTACTCAGATGAAGTCAGTTGTAAATTACTTCAGCAAACGTCCGAGTACCCACTGTGTGCCAGTGTCCGAGTACCCACTGTGTGCAGGCACTGTTTAGTGGTGAGTGAAGCAAAGTGGGGATAAGTATGGAACTTTAGCAAAAAGGAATAACTTTTGGATTTGTCCTCCTTAGGCATATGAACATTTATCAAATGATTTTTAGCATTCATTAAGGATCACCTCGTTGTGAACTCTTCTATTTTACACGATATCTGAACAGTAAATCCCGGCGATATCTGAACAGTAAATCCCAGCGATATCTGAACAGTAAATCCCGGCGATATCTGACGGCTCTAAGGAAGACAGTTGCAATAACTTACAGCTGTTCCCACAGGTTTTTACTGATATACAAAACGCTACAATTCTTCCAGTAGTTTGCAAAGTTTTCATTAGGCGGGTCTGGTCTACTTTAATTTGCAAACGAAATTAAGTCAGGCCGAGAGATTTTGGACAGTTCCTGGTCGGTACACGGTGTACCTTTTCCCAGATGTGAGGGACACGGTTGCCTAAGGGACGCCGAAGCCATGCCTTCCTCCAGCTCCGCTCTTGCCAACACGGGCGAGGAGGAAAACGCAGCATTTTGCATATTGTTCCAGCAACTACCTATGGTGTGAAAGGTGTCTCAGCAGCCAAGGACCTGGGGACATCAGGGTTCATGTTTGCCTTGGAGGCCTGCCCGGCCCGTGGTCTGTTCGCAGCAGCCGCCCGCCCAGCCTCCTCCCCAGCACCGGTCCCTTGCAGGTCCCTGAGGCTTGGGGGCCTGGGGGCGGTGGGGGGTGGGGGGGTCAACGCTCCTTTATTTTAGTAGAGGGGCTGTCGGTTTGGGTGTTCTAAATCCCGGCCCCGCAGTTTCCGGGGCAGGCCTGGCCCAGGGGTGATTCATTTGACCCTTGGCCTCTAGGACGCAGGCTGTGGAAAGACGTGTTCCCGGACAGGCCTCCAACATCGAACTCGGGTTCCGAGTTGCAAAATGCTTGCTTCTTAGAAACGTGTAACGTTCTTATCTCTTATGTTGGTCAAAGTATATTGTGCTGAATTGTTGGTACTGTCCTCCAAGCACCTTTCATTGTATGACTAAACCCTCCTCTCTCTATTTCTTCTAATGCCCTATTTGTATTCTTCACGGCAATTAAATGTTTTACAAGTTCTAACTCTGGGTCTGGCAGCTAGTGGAGGGTCTGCAGTCACCGCGTTTCCTACTGACACAGCTTTCCCTTCCATAGTCTGTTCTGGTACGAAATCCGGGAGGGAAGGGGCTCTCCCCACCACAAAATCTTGGGTGCTTTGATGTTGGACACTTTATGGCTTAAGATTCTGAAAGCTGATTTTTGTTTCTACGAATCTTGCTAGGGTGGCTAATCGACTAATTTATCCAATTTAGTATATTAATTTCTATTGCTTTCTTCCTTTCAAACGCTGCCCCTCAGCCCGTCTGGCATGTTTGATTATGACTTTGAGTAAGTTTGATTTGAATTAGTATTTGTGCTGTGTTGTTGAGTGTGTAGAGACCGATATGCCTTTTCGAGGCCTTTCTAACCCTTAGTTTATCTGTTTAATTGTAGGTATGTATATTAGGTTAGGCTGGGAAGTTTTTTTTAAAAACAGAAAAACGTGATGGAGGTAACATTTTATTTAATAACTTAAGCAAAATTAAGTAAACTTCACTTTTATGCATTTTAATTTCTTTAAAAGTAGATAACCTTTACTTTAATTCACATTTAAATTGATTTTCTGGCTTTGCTTCGTAAGGAGATTAATAGTTTAAGATCTTGATATTTTGCTTTGGAAAGATTTAAAAATCGAAATGCGTTTAATTTCTTTTGTGTTTCATGTCCAGAAATACAAACTCCTAGTCTCTTTCCTGTTCTTAATCATTATGTGTCTCCGTGATTATCAGCGATAGAGTTAGTTACAGAGCTAACACGTTAACATAGAGCATGCCCTCTTAATCCAATCTCTTTAACGCCTAGTTTTGAATAGTTTTAAAATTACATGGCTTTCGTAACTGCTGTATATTTCCTTTTGTCATCTAAGTCTGCCTTGCGGCAGGAGTATCTGCTTATGTTTTTAAATACTTGCTTAATAATATCCAGGTAAACAGCTAAATATGACATAGTCTAATGAAGAATGTGGACTTAACCAAATAGTCTCTGTTATAGCTTGTGCCCTATGCAGTAGCTGATTCCTGGCCCCTTTTTCTGTAAATTAAAATGCAAATATCTTTTATCTTTTCTATCACAGGATTGATCTGAAGTTAAACAAAAAACCACGAGCTGTAAGTATCAGCCAGACCATTTCAGAGAGGCTGGTGATTTTGTAGATGATTAGAACCGTGTGTGCGTCCTCGGAGCCCGAGTGCTCCCGTGCTTGCGCTCTCTCTCTCTCTCTCTCTCTCTCGCTCTCTCACTCTCTCTCTCTCTCAAGTTGCAGCTCTCCTTTTGAAGGCTGGGGGGTCCATTTGGGTACACTTCAGCTCGCAGGTGTTATTTCACTTTCTGTTGTATTTTGGATAGAGAAAAGGGTCACACATTTTTCCTGAAGAAAAAGCCCCTCTGGTTAAAGAATGAATTAATACCAGGGTTTTTTTTGTTTTTTGGGGATTTTCTTTTGGTTTGTTGGTTTTCTTTTTCTTTCTCTGGTTGGTGAGCCCAGGGGGCCTGACGAGGGCAGAACCGATGTTTCGGTCCCTCTGTGGACTTGGAAGACCGGCCATTTTCAGACGTGAAGTATTGTCTGTTACATTTGAAGTAGCACCTTCGGCTACAGAGCCACCCCCTGGCAGCGTTCTTTATGAGCGAGTTTTGTCTTCCTTAGGTGCAAACTAATGTGCTGCTGAGAGTAAGTCGGGACTTTGTTTTTCTCTCTTCAGGACTATTAGAAGACTCATTAGTGCAGAAGCTTCCAGGCTATAGAGCCCTGCTTCCCTCCTCCGACCTCACAAAGATAAAAATCCCTCACCTGAGTGCGCGGCCATCCACCTCTGCTTTCCCAGACCCAGTGCCTGTGACTGAGTAGTTTGTTCTGAACCGTGGTGACAAGTCATTTCTGTAAGACCACACTGGATCACTTGCTTTGTGTCATTTTTAGTAACAGAACTGCAAGAAGACCAAGACGTGGTTACAATTCCAGCGAGTTGCTAACTGTGCGTTTCTCCCTTCTTGGAATGAGTGTCTCCCCCCGCCCCCCAAACTGGCTGGCACCAGCTTCTCCGTCTGTGATCCCCATCGAGAAACGTTCCCCGGTTTTGTTTGATGCTGAAAGTAGAACATAGGTCACGTCTCAGAGGGAGGCTGTAAATACCTGGCATTTTCTTATTTTGTTTGTGTTTTCTTATTTTTCTATTGTTTTTACCATCTTCTTTTCCTTGG
This sequence comes from Paradoxurus hermaphroditus, assembly GCA_004024585.1. Lineage (NCBI taxonomy): Eukaryota > Metazoa > Chordata > Mammalia > Carnivora > Viverridae > Paradoxurus > Paradoxurus hermaphroditus. The sequence continues at coordinate 33,663 of PITB01015666.1, read as the reverse complement.
GGACTTTTTGTAACGCTGTTGTACAGCTCACGCCTTCCTGCTGGCGTCTCCGATCCTCCGCTTCGTGCAGGTGCCAGTACCCTCAGCAGAAAGTAATCTGGTTCTGCCATAAATAAAATGGGCAACTTGGCTCTGGTTTGTTCTCACGGGCGGTGGGGGAAGGTAAAGAGTGTTTATAACTCCCTTATCTTAAATCTCCCTGCGTCGGAAGCAGTTTCACGTTCAAGGAACAGGAAAAGCTGAAAAACCTAAGTTTCAATCAATCCTTTTAAAATAGATATTTTTATTCTTTTATATAAATAAAATTGCACAGGTGTTGACTTCTCATGCTTTACTTTTCAACCTGAGATTGTTTTCTCACTTATTTATTCGCATCATGCCTTATGGAAATTTCTTTCTTTTTCCATTTTTCTGCCTTCGCTGGTATCCGCCTGATTAAAACATTGCCCTAAAAATCGTTAAGGCACACGGAAAGGCTCACGGTTGCTCCCGCAGCTGGTAACGCATGGAGGTCTTGGGCAGAGTGAAAGCTAGGACCCGCGAGAGCCAGCGATGCCCGGCGGCGACCCCCCTCCTCTGCGGGCCGGCCGGGCTGAGGAACTTGCCGGTTTGTTGAACTGCCACCTGCCTCTGTAGAGGGCTGCTCTACCTCGGCCGCTCGCTGGAATCACCTGGGGAGCTTAAAGACCTACCGAGGCCTGTCCCTCCCCCCCCCCAAGAGACTCTGACTGGGGTGCAGTCTAGTTTGGGGGATTTCCTTCCAAAGAGTCCCTGGGATTCTGATAAGAAGCCAGGTTGCGAACCACTGCATTAGGAGTGTTTGATTGAAATCCTATGTCACGAATCAGTCTGTGGGATAAGATTTGGGGCCCCACCTTTCCTTTGATGCTGTTTAGTCCTAGTCCTTGACTTATGCCCGTATCTTTGTTAGAAAAAAATATGTTCCATTGTGATATAATATTGGTAGAGCTGAATACGGATGGCGTCTGTTATCAAAATGAGTCTGCCTTGTCGGATGTGCAGAAGCTTTCAGTCTTGTTCTCAAATAAACTCTTTCTTTCTTTTTTTTTTTGACTCTGTGGCTAATTAGGTGTCTTCGGCTATGTCTGTGGTAACAAGGCTCCAGCGTCAGCATTCTTTTAATGTTTTATTTATTTTTGAGACAGAGAGAAACAGAGCATGAGCGGGGGAGGGGCAGAGAGAGAGGGAGACACGGAATCCGAAGCAGGCTCCAGGCTCTGAGCCGTCAGCACAGAGCCCGACGCGGGGCTCGAACCCACAGACCGTGAGACCATGACCCGAGCCGAAGTCGGATGCTTAACCGACTGAGCCCCTCGGGCGCCCGCAGTGTCAGCATTCTTAAGAAAATACTTTCTTCGATTTAGATTGGTCCTTAAAGAAAAGAAAGAAACAACAGTAAAACGAAAACAACGGGAACCAGAAGCTTTCCGTAGCCTCCTCTCGCAGTTTCTCTCTTTCCCGGAAGAGAGGAGCGGGGCTGCCTACAGTTTCCATGACCCTGAGGAAAAGCACACAGCAAACCCGAAAATACTTCTGACTCTCCGAGTTGGGCATTCGCTGGGGAGCTAGTCGGCTCGAGCTTAAGAAGGTGTATTATTTAGAAGCACACCCGTGTGTGTGAATGCGCACGTGTGTGGATGATCATGGTTAGAGGCAGGCTGCTTGCTCTATGCTGCTTTGCTCTGTAAAGTTTTCATCATCGATTGGGGGCCTGCCCAGTTGTCCTGCAAGCTGGCCACAGACTGAAGAGAGTTAAGTCCTGAGAGACGGCTCACGTTCTCTGGACAGGGGAGGTTTAGGAGGAAAACCCCGAGAGAAAACCCTGCGCAGGAGATTCGTAACTCAGCTTATTAACTTCGTTCGTCCGACAAACATACACCGGACCAGTGACCCCGAAACCGGGACGGCTGCCGGGACCCCTGAGAGGGGCTTCCTTCCGGACAGGTCTTCCCCAGCTTCCTTGGGTTTGGAATGGTAGGTTGCTTTAGGCCTGTAGCCGGGCCTCGTCTCCAGGTCGGGAGGAGGTGGTCCTTTGCGCCTTTTGGTGGTTCTGAGACGTTTCGACAACCCCAGGCACTTGGTAGCAGGCCGGTGTCCCCACGGAGCTCCCCGGGGAGTCTCAAGTCTGCACTTCCAGGGGCTGAGGAAGTGGTTGGTCGAAACTCAGAACGTTCTCCATAGCATCAGCCCCCACAGGTTGAAGATGGAGAGCCGGGACGAGCCGCCAAGTGACAGGTGGGAAGCTCTTCGGGGCCTGCGAGAGGGGCTGAGGGAAGGGCCGGAAGGTGGGGCCCGGCCCATAGGAGCTGCGCTATGTGTCTGGGAGGCCTTCCGAGCGCCTTCACAAATTGAGCCCTTGGGTGCTCTAGCATACTCCAAGCATCTCATGGTATTGTTGACCTCTTGACCCACGCGGGGAATAAGGGGACCGAAATAAGCATGAAAATGGCCAAACTTCGAAAGGAAACAGCTATGCTGTTTTGAAGCTCTCTGTGACCTAGTTTTTTTTTTTTTTTTGCTCTTGTTCTGACTGCTCTGCCCCTCAGCCTCCCTCCAGATGACCGAGGCATTCGTGAAGAGTCCCCTCCCCCCCTCTGAAGCCCGACTCCCAGCCCCGGCGCGGTGGGCGTGGAGAGCGAGCGCCTGCGTATACACTGACCTCCCCAGACGGGGGTCCTCCTCCTCCGTGCCCGGGAGGGTGGTGCGCGTGGAAGACGCAGAGAGAGTGGCAAGGAACTGGGCTTCTCGTTCCCGTGTTAACGCAAATGCTCTCGTGTCTTTTTTTTTTTTTAATTTTTTTTTTTTTTTTTTAGCATTTATTTATTTTTGAGAGACGTAGAGACAGAGCATGAGCAGGGGAAGGGCAGAGAGAGAGGGAGATACAGAAACCAAAGCAGGCTCCAGGCTCTGAGCCGTCAGCACAGAGCCTGACGCGGGGCTCGAACTCACAGACCGTGAGATCATGACCTGAGCCGAAGTCGGCTGCTTAACCGACTGAGCCACCCAGGCGCCCCGTGTCTGAATTTTCTAAGCGGTAAGCTTCACGATTTGAAACCGTTGCCACGTTGTTTGGAAAAACTGCTTCTGCGGGGTGAAAGTTTTCACTGCCGAGATGGGCAGCGGTGGAGACTCTGATCCCGGCCTCCGCGCGGGGCCGTGGGCCCCAGGAAGGAGGCTGTGGAGGCCGGCCCAGGGCGAGAACGATCGGGCCTTCAATTTGTCCTTCCTTTCTGGCTCAGCCTTTCGAAGCGCTCACTCTGTGTTCTACAGTCTACGTAAATATTCATTAGCACCTGTAGATAATTTATAAATATTTGGTCGGACCCCAAGCAGTCGCTGACATTCAACCGTTTGGATCTTCAAAACATGCGATTGTCATGATTTAGCAACGCGCGCACGTTGGGGGGATGCGTCCTCTACGTGTTGACTGTTCGTGTACAAGAATAAACTTGAGAGACCCACCCTCTCCCCCCCCACCCCGCCAGCCAGAATAACCCGCCTCGGGTCCCCACCCCCACCCCCACCCCCAGAACTGACTTCTGTACCGTCCTCAGGCTTTACAATATTTCATTTGAATAAGAAATACATGCAAACGACATACATTCAAATAGTACTGGAGTAAGGTCAAGGAAAAATGTCAGTCCACCCGTCCCTCAGCGACCAGTTGTCCTTCCCAGAGGCAGTTCCTTGCATATCCTTCCAAAGGAGCTCATTTGCACGCGTGCGGGTGGCAGTTAACAAAAATGATAGCATGCGTTTCTCACCTAGTAACACAGCCCAGAGAGTGTTCCCTCAATGCAGCTGCCTGGTTGCTGCCGGCCATGTGCTCACGCCAGAATGGATGCAACTGGCCTCCTGATGGCGTGAGCGCTCTCTGTCCTGTTTGGCCGTTCCGGGCAGCCGCAGGACGCCCTACATTTTGCCAACATGGTTCTCAGCGCTGGGATCGCTGAGCTGTAGAGAATGTGACGGGGGTCAAAACACGGATCTCGCTGTGATTTTTATCGCCCTACGTTTTAAATATGAATGTATTTTTTTCCTCTTTTTCCTTCCCGATTCCTCCAGTTCCTGAGGGTTTTTCTTGGGTAATTTGTTGCCCGTAGCAGTTGGAATTTTCTGGAGCTTTCAGTTTTGTACAAGGCGCGACCGTGACTTCCGGTGTTGCTCTGCAGGGTGGAGCTGCGGATGCCATTAAGAATTCCCATTTGGGGGGCACCCGGCTGATTCCCTTGGTAGACTTGGCTCTTGATCTCAGAGTCGTGAGTTCAAGCCCCACGTTGGGCATAGAGCTTACGTTAAAAAAGGGGGGGGCACCTGGGTAGATCAGTCGGTTGAGCGTCCAACTTCGGCTCAGGTTTGGGAGTTTGAGCCTCACATCTGGCTCACTGCTGTCTGTCGACTCAAAGCCCGCTTAGGATCCCCTGTCCCCCTCTCTCTGCCCCTGCCCCACTTGCATTCTCCCCAAAATAAGTATTACCCAAAATATATATATATATATGTTTTTTAAAAAAATAATCCCCATTTTTGCCTTAGCGCTTTCCATAGGATTCTCTTTAGATTCTTGTTTTCAGATCATATTGAAGATGCTCGTCTCTGCATTCCGTTGGGGCCGGTGCTGGTGGCTGTGAGGGCTGAGCCGCCCCTTGCTAGGCTGTCATACCAGGAGGTGCCAGCAGGTGGCAGGCAGCGCACCATAAGCACCCCCGGCCTTCAGTGGGGCGCTTCTCTGGAGAGCAGCCAGAATCTGAGCCGGCCGACCCTTCCCAGACCCAGCAACGTGCCCGAGTCGGTGTGGGTTGGTGCGGGTTGCCTGTTCCTTTCCTTTCACCCAGTTTTGCAGCCATTTCTTAAATGGGTGGACAGCTGGAGATGGCCAGCAGCTGCCTTGAGATGGGCTTCAGGAGGCCACATCCTAGGATGACAGCCTGGGGCCTCCTCCCCATCCAGGAAGTAGCTGGCAGGATTTACATACCCTGGCCTGGGATGGCTGGAGTTTCCTTAATTGTAGGGCTTTACTTCCTGTCCTTTTCAGCCAAATCTCCCACACCCTTCCCCTGCACAAGGAGGTCCCCTGAACAGGCACTTACTCACCACGCTCTACTCCACCCACTCTGCTATGGTCTGGGGGCGGGGGGGGGGGGGATTGGGGGGGAATGAGCCAGCGATTTGAGAAGCCCTAGAGAAAGAGTGTTTAGGACCCTGAGACTGCCTGGTTTGGGGGCAGGAGCCCCCAGGGACCAGCTGGACCCTGGGCTTGGGCTGGTGGCTCCACCCTCCCCCCCCCCACACCCACCTCCTAGATTTGTGTGTCACTGAATCCCAGTTTCTCTGACGGAGGCCCGCCCACCCCCTCCTGGGCCGGGGGCCCTGGCCTTCTCTGTGAGGGAGGAGACACGGGGGAAGGAGGTGGCAGCTGCCTGGTCAGCGGTGGCCTCTTCCCAGCCCACCCCACCCTGAGGGAGCCCCGCAGTGTTGGAGGTGCCGGCAGTCCTGGGGGCGGGCGGCCTGGGAGAGCCAGCTGCTCCCCTGGTGCCTCAGCTCTCCTGCTCCTGGTCGAACGAAGTTCCCCAGCTCTTCAGGGGACCCCTGGGTTTTCCTCAGGCTAACAAAGCAGGGTGGGGGCGGAACGAGCAGGGACTCTCATCCATTGGGGGCCAAGTCATTCTCTGCCAGGGAGGCCAAGGCGTCTGTAGTGCCTCCTGTGTCCCCAGCAGGGCTAATCAGCATCGAGACAGCCTGCAAGGAGACTCAGGGCCTGGCCCCTGCTGGTGAGAGCCCCAGGGTGAGGCGGGGGACCTGCGGGAGGGAGGGGGTTCGGGAAGGGCGGGCGGGCAGGAGGCCAGCCCCCGGGAGCTCCCCAGGATCATTTCCCAACAATGCAAGGATTTGCATACTCACCGGTTTCCCCACCGGCTTCTCTGCTCCTGGGACCAGGAAGGCAGAGGAGGAAAGGGCACGCGGGGCCGCCACCTGAGGTTGATCCTCCCCACGCCCCGGTGGCTGGAACTTCTGTCTCAGGATCAGTTCCTGCCCTGCCACCCTCTCCCTCCCACGAGCCTGGGCAAACCGTACAACTATTTCGTGAGGCCAGCCAGGAAGCCGAGGGAAGTGAGCGGCCCAGGGCCACAGGGCCGGGACTCTTCCCTCTCGGGCTGGCACCACACGGACCGAGGGATCCTCTCGTCAAGTCTAGAGAGAGGCAGGGATCCTCGTGTCCCTTTTACAGGTGGGAACACTGAGGCCTTGTGAGGACAGGCGCTTCGGTGGGCGGGGCAGGAGGTAGTGGGGAGAACCCCCCCAGTTACAGCCCAAGTCGTGGGAAAGAAACGTGGTGGGCATTGGGCCTGGCGGCCAGATTGAGAAAGAGGCCCTGGGGTGGGGGGCGCAGCTGCGAGCCCCGGATGGCGGGCGCGGCCAAGCTGGGTGCCAGTGTGGGCCGTCAGGGCCCTGGACTGACTCCGTCCTCACCAGAGCCCCTGGCACCAGCCTCGTGGGCTCTGCTGTCCTCGTCGGTGCCTGTCAGCGAGCCAGCGGGGCCAGGCACGGTCTCCAGACCGCCCTGTAGGCCCCGTCCCCCGTCCCCTGTCCTCCAAAAGCACAAGCGGCAAATCAAGAGTTTTCAGCTCCGGCCGAGGACCAAATGTGAGCCCTCGAGTCTACGGACGGCTGGCTGGCGGCATGAGGAGAGGAGGGGTGCAGGCACCCGACTTCCCCGTCCAGGCCACTGCTGTGCCACGCCGCGTACAGAGAGAGGGGGCTCGGTGGGCGTGGCCGTCGGGGCCCCCACTTCTGAGCATTTCACTGCCATGCCGGGGGGGTGGGGGGGAGGACTCCTGCGTGGATGCCGTACACCTAACAGGGGTGTGAGGTGCGGGGCTGAAGGAACCCCCCGCCCCGCCTCCGTCCCTCTCGGGCCTGAGAGTTGCTGCAAACCGGTGTCTGGGGACATTCCTTCTTCAGATGTGGGGAGCCAGGGGCCCCTAACTCGAGGACCGGCTCCGGGACCTCGGGCAAAGCACTGGGCATGGCCGGTGGCTGATAACGAACTGGACAGGCTGGTCTTTTAGCTTCCGGTTCCATACAAAAAAACGGAGGCCCACAAACAGCCTTTTATCTAGCACTTGGCTGGAAAAAAAACCCTATTTTATAAATGAGGCAATGACATTTCTCCGTGCAGATAAAGCTTTCGGAGGAGGCTGGAAGCAAGGGGCTCCGGGCGCCGAAGCGCAGGTGTGGAGGCTTGGAGAGCGTGTGTGCGGAGATCCTTCCCACCTTGTGCCTGGGTTTCTGCCCAGTGCAGGCTTCTAAAGAATGTTCCGCGCGAAGAACGGAGCGGGGGCCTAGTGTGCGGGGAGATGGCCAGCGTGGTATCTCCCTCAACACGCCGCCCAGCTGTTCTATGCCAGAGCAGCTGCTAAAAACAAAATACAGACACTATAAAAGCTTCATAAACAAGAAGTACGAATTAGGTGAGATGTTCAAATATAGAATCATTCGAACTGTGTTTTTCCATTTTGCCCTGCTGATGGTGTTTGCTTGGGGATCATCTGACAAGCCAGCGCTTCGCTTTAAATATTTAACATCTAGGGGCCCCTGGGTGGCTCAGTCGGTTAAGCGTCCAACTTCGGCTCAGGTCATGATGTCACAGCCCGTGGGTTCAAGGCCTGCATCGGGCTCTGTGCTGACAACCCAGAGCTTAGAGCCTGCTTCAGATTCTGGGTCTCCCTCTCTCTCTGCACTTCCTCTGCTTGCGCTCTCTCTCAAAAATAAACATTAAATTTTTAAAAAATAACATTTATATCTCATTTATTCATCTGGGAAAAAAAAGAAAAAGAAAAAAAATATATTCCTGGCTGGCTTCCTTCCTTTCAGGGGCAGATAAGAAGGTTGCGATGGTGAGGTGAACACAGCCCACAGAGAACAACGCCAGAGGCCCTTTAATGAGCACTTACTATGTGCCAGACATTGGGTCACGCACTCAATCAACAAGCATGCTCCCGTGTACTCCTTACAATCCCGTGAGGTAGGTCCTGTTATTAACCCACTTCACAGATGAGGTCACTGGCTCCAGGTGACATAATTGGTGGCAGAGCCAGTGCTTGAGTTTGGGACCAGGACCCCTCGCCTCTCACTTGGAGGTTACCCAGTGCCTCTCCAAGGCCGCTGCCCCAGCGACGCCGCCTCTAGAACACGGCAGTGTCTGGGAAGATGGGGCCCAAGCTGAGCACCCAAGGGCTCCCCCACCCCCTCTCCCCACAAACTCTGCCGGAAGCCCTATTCTCAGCCAGATGGTTTTCTCCTCGGGTCCAGTCACAGGACAGAAGGGGGGGGGAAACAGCCCCATCCTGCCCCCCCAGCCCCGGCCGACTTTCTCCCACCCCTGCCTGAGTCTCCCCAACTGCCTTCTCTCTTGGCACCTCAGTAAAGGAAGCCTCTGCCCCAGGGGGCCGAGCTGAGCACTTCGGGTCGGGTGCCCACCTGCGGACCTTCCCAGGCACGACGAAGACCCTCAGCCCTTACGGAGGCTCACATTGTACTTTATTGACGTGGAAAGGGAGTGCGAGGACTTACACTTAAAATATTTAACATTACACCTGTACACACACACACACACACACGTGTCCCCACCCTCGGGGAAGGGCGAGAGGACTCTGAGTACAGAAGGAAGGGAAGAGAGGGTGGAGACAGAGGGCCCTCGACCCCCGCAGTGCGGGCAAGGGCGCTGCGAACAGAGTGGGACAGAAGGTGGGTTAATAAGAAGCATCTTGCTTACTAACATGAAGCCCAGTGCCCCGCGGGAGCGCGGAGGAGGCCTCATTGGCGTACAGGAGGGGCCCTTGGAGGGCAGGCACACGGTGCCTAACGAGCCGGCCGAGGCCGGCATCCCAGGGATGGGGCGGAGGTGGGGGGCCGTGCACAGGGCCCCCAGCCCAGGCCTCTGCTCCCCGCCACCTCCCGCCCCGCCCTCTGAGAGAAAGGAAGGTTTGGGCTTCAGCCACGGACGGACGCCTTGGCGGCGCGTCTCCTTAAACTACGGATACAATGTGCATCAACAGGGCGATCGCTCCTGCCCCGCTCGGCTCCAGGTGCCGGCTGGGCCAGAACCAATCCTACAGTATCTTTGGTTTGTGGGTTCCCTTCCCTACTTTGCTCCTCCCTCCGCCCAGCCTCGGGGCCGGCTGGGTCACTCGCTGGGGTGGCCGGGCTGGTAAGAGAGGATCTCGGCAGCCAGCCGCTGGGGGTCCAGGAGCTGCGGGAAGCGCCCCATCACGGCCTCCACCAGGTGCGGGGGGAAGACCCCGCACAGCTTGGTGTACACGCTGGCTCGCTCCTTGGCGAGGCTCCCGGCCCCGGCCCACGGGCCCCGCTCGGCGCCCGGGCCTGGCACCTGCCGCTCCGGCAGGACTGGGGTGGGTGGGGGCAGCTGGTAGGGCTCGGACCAGTACTCTCGGGGTGGGAAGGCAGCTGGCGGCGGGGCATAGTCGGCAGGGACACTGAAGTGGCCGGTGCCCACGGCCCGTCCGAAGGTGGGGAAGGCCGGAGCGGCCGGGAGCTCGGCCCCGTAGGGACCGTAGCCAGCGTAAGGGCCCCGAGGTGGGCCGGGTTCTCCAGGGCCGCCTCCGCGAACCCCCCACAGTTCTGACATCTGGCTCTCCAGGGAGCCGATGCCCGAGTCCAGGCACTCTTGGGAGGAGTACGGGAGAGAATCCGGCGTCTGGGGGAACCAGTCTGCGGGCCCGAAGCTGCTGCCGCCGCTGCTGCGCCCGCTGGGTGGGAGGCTCCTGACCGCCGGGGCGAAGGTCTGGGTCAGACCCTCTCGGTGCGGCCCCGGCGATGCCCGGGCTCCCAGCTTCTTCCCGTCCGGGCCGCCCTGCTCAGGCTCTGCCGGCAGAGAGCCGGGCTGGGATGAAGGTGAAGGCTGCCGGCCACCTTTGTCCTTGCTCGGGGCCCTCGGGGGCGAGAGGCGGGCGCTGGCGCGGAGCTCGTCGGCCACAGAGCGCTGGGGGCGGCTGGGCCGCTCCGGGTGGAAGAACCGGCACTTGATCCCGTAGGTGCATTTCCTCCCTGGAAGAGAACGAGGGGGGCTCTGAGCAGGGCTGGGAGGGGGCACGGTGGGCGCGGGAAACTTGGGGCCGGGTGGTCTCGGAGAGGAAGCACTTGGGGGCCTGGGCGGACTTGGATGAGAGAGGAGGGCAAAGGAGCGAGGGGGCAGCCGGGTCTCTTACCATAGGGACACGGCTGCTTCCGGTGCTCGGCCGTGAGGGGCTTCTTCCGCAGGAAGTTGTCCAGGCTTGGCCCGTGACGGCCCAAGGGGTCGTCGGGGGGCATGAACCTGCAGAGTAGGGGGGAGGCACGAAGGGGGACGTCTCAGCGCCAGCAGGGAGAGCAGTTCCTAAAACTAGTGTCTGTGCTGCAGGGCATCTCTGGGCCCAGGGTGGGAATGCCAAGAGGGAGGGGAGGAGGACCCTGCGGGGGGTGGGGGGAGAGTGGGCGGGGGGCGGGCAGCTCTCTCGCCGGGCACTCTCTGAGGGCGTGGGGAGGCCAGCAACCTGGAAATCTGAATCGAAGGCTGCCTCCCTCCACTGGCCTCTGGTCCGAGACCGAGCGCTGGGAACCACAACCACCGACCGGGTCCCGGCACGGAGGCTGCTGCGCCTCCGCGTTAAGATCCCCCAGCCCGGCCCGGCCCCTTTTACCCAGCGGGGAGTCCCTCTCGCCCCCAGAGCTGCCCGGATGCGAGGCCGTGGCCCCGGCCTCGCTCCTGGCCTCGGCAACACCCCACGCCCAAGGACACCCCCGGCTTCTCCCTTGGGACCCCGGGCCCGGGAGCCGGGACCGTACTTGTCGTTGACGAAGGAGTACATGAGCAGCCGCTCCTCGATGAAGCGCTTCCACTCCTGCCGCTCGCCCTGGAGGTCGCGGTACGTGTCGTTGGAGACCACGACCCCGTCGGACTCAAAGGCCAGCTTCACGATGAAGCGGTCGTCGTAGCACACCACGCGCTTGCCGCCCACGCGGCGCGACGGGGTGAACACCAGGATCTTCTTCTTCTCCAGGTCCCGCAGGATGTGCTGGTCTGGGGGAGGAGGGGGGGCGGCGGCGGCGGCACGGGTCAGAGCCCAGGCCAGACCCAGAGCCTCTGGGCCGGCCAGGCACAGGAGCTCAGAGCTCCCGGGAGCCGGGGAGGGGTGGGGGGGCCGCGGCTCAGGCGGTTAAGGTTAAGCTTCAGCCTGGAGCCCGCTTCCGATCCTCCGTGGTCCCCTTGCTGGGTGCCCCTCCCCCACTCATGCTCTCTCCCTCCCTCGAAAATAAATTAACATAAACAAGACCAAACAAAACAACCCGAAGGAGGTTCCTGCGTGAGGCCCAGAGGTTGTCAGTCACGCCCCCCAAAGTGTCTCCCTTGGGGAAAAGCCCCGCTGGGGCGGTGAGACCACCCCCCTCCCCCGCCCCACCGCCAGAGGCGCCACTCACCTGTGATGGGCACATCGGGTCGAGGCTGCTCCTTCCTCCAGGATGGCACAAATACGGTGATGTCTGTGTGGCCCCGCTCCAGAAACCAGTTCACGGCCAGGAGGATGCCCCGGCAGGAGAACACCTCCTTATTCCCGTGGCTGGGAAGACAAGGCGGCACAGGGTCAGCCCGTGAGGGTGGCTGGTGTGCTCTCCCCTAGCCCTGGGCAGGAGGGAGCGGGCAGGAGGGAGCGGCTCTCCGGGGCCGTGCCCTGGGCTCAGCCCACTGCCCTCTGGCCCAAGGCCTACATTCCCTGCTGGTTCCCAGGGCGTCCCGGATGGCCAGACCGGGGACTTTCCCTGAGGTTCCATCTCCCGACAGTGAGGAGACGCCCAGGAATCTGGCGGCACCCGCTTCCCATGTGGGGGAGGGTCAGGCTGCTTGCAACACACCTGGGGGTGGGGGAAAGGCTCCGGGAGCCTTCTGGTTCCTGCCCCGCCCGGGGTGGGGGGTGCTGGGACCACAGGGACACAGAGGCACACAGGCAGGCACACTGAGTCACCAGCCCTCCCTCGCCCATCGGGCAGTGCTGCGTGGTGGGGGTGGGGAGGGCCGAGCCCCAGCTAACTGAAGAGAAACCAGATTGCTCCGGATTAGACACGGATTAAAGTTCAGTCCTACACAAGCCCCAGGGGCTGGGACTGAGGAGGGCGAAGGGGAAGGAGCCAGCATCCATTGTCCAACACAGGCCAGCGGTGACAGAGTGGGAGAGGCCACTTGGGAGCCTTCCAGCCTGAAAGCGAAAGGGCACGGCTTTTCCTCCCAAGCCTGCCCATTCCCCCAAACGCCAGGCCCGCCCTGTCCCTTCCTCGCCCTCCTGGGGAGGGCGCGACCCGAGGCAGAAAGACTTGTCAGGAAGACACCAGGGGACTCTCTGTTAGCAGGGGAGCTGCGAGATGGGACGTCGCCCCCTGGCTGTGGTCTGATGACTGGGTTTCACCCCGTCCTAGTCCAAATGTGGCTGGAGCCAGAAGCCAGCCCTGAGGGGCTGCCGGCTTGCTCTGGCTCAGTCTCCGTATCTGAAAGGCGGGCCTGCTGGTCCTCGGCCTCCTTAAGAAGGGCCCGTGTCAGTGGCATCACTTTCCTGTCGTCGAGGCCAGAGACAGTCCAGCCAAGTGGAGGGTCCAAGTGGCCTCCTGGGAGGGTGAGAGGAAGCCAGGGGGCTCCCAGGGAACCCCGGAGGTTGTAGAAGGGCTCTCGGCCCAGGCTGGGGGCACGGGATGGGGCCCGCCGTGGCTCCCCGCCCCCGGCCAACAGCCCCTGCCCCCCAGTCACCCCTCCGTGAACAGCTCAGCCTCTCCTACTTGGCGAAATTAAACAGAATAAACGTTACGCAAAGGAGGCAAGTCCACAGGCGACCACATCCTGTGGGTGGCGTTGGGGTGGGTGATAGCCCCAAGAGAAGGTAGAGAGGGAGGGGGGGCGGCTAGGGGGCACGGAGGCTGTCTGGGGGATAGGCTGGGGCTCCCGGGTCTGAAGGTCTCCGTAAATTGTGGGGGGCGGGGGTGGGGAGAGAGAGAGAGGCAAAGTCCAGCTGAAGTCAGCGCTCATCCCCGCCGGGTGGCGGGGCCTCCCTACTGTCCACCAGCCTGCTTATAGTAAAAGTTCACGTTTACCGAGGGCTGTGAGCCAGGCTCCGACCAAAGCGCTGAACCCGAATCGTCAGCGAGCCTCTGAGGAGGGTGCTATCATTAAAGGCCCCTTTCCCCTTTGCTCAGGTGAGAAAACCCGTCCAGGGCACAGTGGTTGCGGCGACAGTGGAACACGGACAGAGGCGCGAGCCCCGGAGCCTGTGCTGGGAACCCCCACGGCTGCGGACGCTCAGACGAGGTACGAAGTGCCAGCCCTGGCTGTGGGGGCAGATGGCGGTCAGCGGGCACCGGGCTCCCACTGGGGGCCAGAAGAGCCCCACACCTCCTGTCTTCATCCTTACGAGGCCACAGTGAAGGACACCCAGGCTCTGCGACTCGCCTCGGGTTCCCCAGCCGGTGGCAGGAGACAGAACCTGGACCCGCATCTGGGGCTCCTGGCCTGCCGTTCTAGTCCCTAACAGCAGAACATGAAGTTCATCGAGCGGAAGGAAAAGCTCCTGAATCTGAGTCTGAACAAAGCGTTACAAGGTAGGGGACAGGGGACAAGGATGCGGCGGGCGAACTCCTGCCCTTCGGGACCCGGGGGAAACGGCACTGCCTTGGAGAAGCGCCACCCCCTCCCCCCCCCAGCTCCCAGCACGCCTCAGGTCCCCGGCGTCTTTGTGATGCCCCTCCCTGGGCCTTCTGCTGTCTTTCCCCATTGGGAACGTGACCATCCCCTGGCGTGGCTCCCGGGCTTAGGTGAGCAGTCAGCGCACGCACCCGCTGACCTGCTTCTGTACACACGTGCACACGGCCCATCCGAGGCCAGCATCTGCCAGCCCCAGGACTCCACGGGATGCCAGAGCTTCCAAGGACAGGGTACCGCCTCTGGGCACCAAAAGCCTGAGCTGGGGACAAGTCTGCCCGTAGCTGTCCTAGCCTCTAAAGCGCTCATGAGGACGGTAGGGAGAGCCCTGCTCTTGGCAGGAGCCGAGCCCGTGATGTAGTCCCTCGAGTCGAGCCGGGCCAGGAGTGCCTCCCTAGAGCTAACTTCTAGTCCCTCCTGCTGCAATGGAGGAAGCTCCGCTGGCACAGGCAAACCGGACATCCTCCCTCCCCCACGGCGGTCCTGTTCGCCCAGAAGGTCAGGGCCCCCTCGAGCCTGGCTAACTAGACGCTGGCTAAGATGCGTGAGGAGGTAGGGACTCCAGCTCGGCGGCTCCCACCCTAGCACAGAGGGCAGGGCCGGGCCAGGCCACCCAGGTAAAGAGATCTGCCCGGGCTGGGCCCGGCTAGAAGAGAAAAATTCCCTTAGAAGGAAACAGAGGTGAATTTCCCCACGATTTGCATACGGTGGGGGCTGGTCTGTCTGCCCTTGGGGGGGGAGGGGGCGGCAGGGCAGGAACCCAGCAGCAGCTGAGACAGGAAGTTTGAGGCTGGAATTCCCCTCCTGCCACAGCCCTGGCTCAGAAACCCCCAAGGCGGTGCCTCTCGGCCCCAGCGCGCCTCCTCCGGGCCACCCCCCTCCTCCCGCCCAGGCCCCTCCTCCTCCTGCCTGGATACAAACACACAGAGCACATGGCTGCCCCTGGGGAGGGAGGGGGTGGGAAGAGAGGCCTTGGCAGGCGGCCTCAGCTCGGCGCAACCCACCCGAGCCTCCAGGGGAAAAAGTCACAGACAGACAGCTCCTCGCCCAGCCCCAGGCTGCTGGAGCCCGAGAGGGGACCTCTAAGGCTCAAAGCACGGATTGTAACAGCTGCCGCTAGCATGTGAGAGCCAGCTCTACGCAGCCTCCCACCTAGGCTCAGCCCATTTCAGAGATGGGAACACCGAATCCAAAGGTGGGTGGCCACATCAGGCCACCTGCATACCTACCGAGCTGGGCCAGGACCAAGCAGCCCCACAGCTGACTTGGCCCAGCGGGGCCCGGGAGTGGGAGGGGCTACGGGCTTAGAAGCCTGAGGCAGCCCACCTGGGAGACCCCTCTGGCAGCCCAAGAGCCCTCTCCAGGCCCCACCCCGTGTCTGG
The DNA here is from genome assembly GCA_004024585.1 of Paradoxurus hermaphroditus. Lineage (NCBI taxonomy): Eukaryota > Metazoa > Chordata > Mammalia > Carnivora > Viverridae > Paradoxurus > Paradoxurus hermaphroditus. Next base: position 18,525 of record PITB01015666.1, on the reverse strand, counting down.
GGTCTCCCTGTCCACGCCCATGGGAACTCTTCCTGGTGAAGGATCCACCCGGCCCTGACTCAGCAACCACCCTGGAGTGCCCGGGAGAAAGCAGGGCCAGAGGGAGGCCTGTGCACCCTGGGGTCAGGGACAGCCGTGGCCCCTGGCTTCCTGGGCCTGCCCCTGTTCCCTGTGACAGTCTTCACGGAGAGGGGACCGTTATTGGGACGGAGTCCTGGCTCTGGCCCCTGGGAGGCCGGTGGGCCCAGGTGGCTCAGCTGTAGCAGAGGCAACCCAAGTCACAGGGGACCTGCCCACGCCCCCCAGGTACGCCAGATCCTCGAGGTCACTCTTGGTCACAGCGACAAAGGCCTCAGAGGCCCCAGACCCTAAATGACAGCAGTAACGACGACTAGAGCTTACTGGGCTTCCGCTTCTCTGCAGGCTCTGTGCCTCCACTCCTCGGAAATGTCACCTGAGCAGGGGTTGGCCGGGTCTCACCGACGAGGAGAGCGCGCACACACACAGCAAGTGACGGGCTCCTACCCGGGTGAGCTGGCCCCACAGTCTACTCCCCTTACGCCACGCCGCCTCGTGTCGCAGGAGAGGAAATGAGATTGAGTGCTGGCCTTTGGGGAGACACGTAGCGCATAAGGTGAACTCCAGAGACAGAAGGACCTGAGTTCGAATCCCTGCTCTACCACGTATCAATACCGAGCCCACGAGCCCGTCTTTGAGCCTCTGTTCTCAGCCCTAAAACATTCCTCACAAACCCACTTCCAAGAAGCCATAAGGACTAAGGGAGTCTCTTGGCACATAGTAGAGCCTCAATAAAAGGCTTTCCCTTCCTCTAGATGGGTCTGTGAGAACAGGTCACACTCCTGCCTGAAGGCCTCTTTATCACAGGTGTAGAGACACACGGCCAGCCACCATTGCCGGCCACAGGCCCCGGTCTTAGCCCCAGAAATGACACGTACCTCATGGCCACATTGCTCCCGTCGATGACCACAGGCCTCAGGTCACTGCCCTCCTTGTTCTCCTCTGGGGGCGAGGGCTCCAGGGCGGGAGCCTTGGGGGCGCCCCCACCCCGGGGAACCAGGGGGAGCTGAGCGCAAGGGTCCGGGGAGGCCTGGCGCTCCCGCTCGGCTGCCGACCCATGTTTGACCAGCTCGCCCAGCACTGTGTTGGTGTCGGCCTGCACCCCCAGTTTCTGCAGGACACTGTGGATCTCAGCGGACGAGTAGCCTAGCTTCCGGAAGAAATCAACCTTCATCTGCAGTTCCAAGGCCGATGCCTCCTCAGTGCTGGGCTCCTGAGCCGGCCTGGGGGTCCCTTGGCAGCTGTGACTGTCAAGTTCCCACAGACTCATGGTGGGGCCGGCTGCCTGAGTGGACCTCTCTCCACCTGCCACTCACAGCTCTGACTGATGGAAGGCACCTGTCACAGCTCCTGTAGGACAACCACAAGAATTAAAGATGGGAGTGGCTCTTTCCCCTACCCCTCTCCATCCCCTACCCTGCCCAACAGGTTGAGACCACACAGACTGGCGGCACCGTGCAAAGCCGTCTGCACGTGTCACCTCTCCTACCCTCTCAAAAGCTGTCCCAGCTAGAAGTCACCATTCCCAGTATATGCAGGAAGAAACAGAGCCACAGACTTCAAGAACTTGCTTAAGGTCATCCAGCTGTTAGCTGGTGGCGCAAGGACTTGAACTTAGGCGGTCTGACTCCACCTCCTACCCCGCCCCCTAGTCCCGCGGCAACCCAGGGGACCCAGAAGTCCTAGGAGGCCTCGGAGGACGTCGCCGCGCCCCCACAGCTGCGGGGCGGGGCTTTCTGCTGGAAACCCGGGGTTGGACGGGCGCTGGGAGGGGGGAGGGGGTACCGGGGGCTTCCCCGCTGAGGTCAGCGCCTCCGCCCGCCCCGCGCTCGAAGCCCAGGCCGAGGAGGCGCAGGGCCCGCGGCCGGATTCCCGGCCGGGGGGAAGTTTCCGAGGCGACCCACTGGCGAGAAAAGTTGCTGAGAAACTCTGGTTGGCCGCCGGGCGCCAGCGACGCGGAGGCTGTCGCGGCCGCGAGCCCCGCCGCCCCCTCGGCCCCCCTCCGGACTTTATCGCCCCCCTCCCCGAGGCTCCCCCAACTTGGGCTAAGTTAGAGGGGCTCCCGGGAACGGGCGAAACCGGAGGGACCCGCCCCACGTCCCTCCCCCCCGGACCCGCCGGAGCCCTCCCCGCGCCGCCCACCCGCCCCCGGGGCCCGCGGCCCGCGTCCCCGCCCCGCCGCGCGCCTCACCCCGCCGAGCGCCAGCCGCGGCCCGCGGCGTCTCCATGGGGCCGAGTCCTGGGGGCGAGGCCGGTGGCGCCTTTATACGGAGCAGGCAGGTGGCGTTCGGCACCGTGACGCGGAAGCCGGGCAGGGGAGGCGGCTGCCGGCCCGGGCGGCAGGGGGCGGAGCGGCCACCGCCCCTTCCTGCTCCGCCCCCGCGGCGCCCCGCCCCGGCCTCCGGCCCCGCCCCCGCAGCCGGTGCGCGCCGGCCGGTCGGGCCCGGAGGGGGGCGGGGACGCGAGACGCCGCACGCAGGACGCGGGACTGGGTCCCCGCGGCGCCGACGTCCGCGGGACCCCAGCGCGGAGCCCGCAGGAGTCAGGGAGGCACGGGTCGAGCCCCGCGCGCGCGGACTCAGCGGAGTGCGCGCGGCGATGCGAGGGCCCGCTCAGGTACAGCCACGCACGTTCAGACCTAGGAGCGCCGACAAGTACGCCCCGAATGACCACGGGACAGTCACGGTCGCGCCGAGTGAATCAGGTACACGGAGGTTGGTGTACGCACCGTTGGAGGTAGGTCCATAATTGCAAAGACCGGCACCTTTCAGATTGAGACAGGAACATTCGACGGGCACACCGTGACAGGAGCAGGTACACAGAGGTCGGCCATGGTGAGGACGCTTAGCAGGATAGAAAAGTACACCCAAGAAGTACACAATGACCGAGGCGGAAAACCAGGCAAAGAGGTTTGCACCAATCACCATGTGAGCCGTCAGAGACTCTTCTCTCGCAGCAGCTCACGGATGCCACCCACTCCCACCGTGAGAACGCTTTGAGGTTCCCAGGTCAACCCATCATGGTCTCTTACTGTAGCACAGCACTTTCCACGATTTCCCCGTGGGTTAGAAGAGGAAAACAGACTGCTGTGCCTGTTTTACCCTCGAGAGATTCAGAAGAGCCCTAATCGCCCCGCTTGGAAAGGACCGGAAGGAGGGCTAGGAGCTCCCATGTTCCCATTCCAGGGCGCCGGGTGCCATCTTTGCCACTTTCGAAATTACCAGTGGCGTAGGGCAGTGGGGAGACGTTTTGGAGAGAGGATGGCGCCTGACACCTGCCCTCTGGTGTGTGTGTGTGGGTGAACAAAGGGAACACAGAACCAAGCCTCAGCATGCTACCAGCTCACTTTGAAGATGGGGAAACTGAGGCTCAGGGAGCCAAAGCACTCAAAACTGAGAGCTTCCTCTCCGTGTACCAGTACTTCACTTAGTTTGCTCTGCTCTGTCATGGGCATGCGTCGTGGAAGGTAGGTGTTAGTGTTTCAGACAGAAAATTTTATTGTAAAAGACACCGCGTGCTCTATACAGTACAGCTTAATGGCTAATAGTAATTACAATCAAACATCCGTGCGCCCTCTAGCTAACCTAAAAACTAGACCCATGCCGGTAGCTTTGAGACCCCCCCACATGCGTCCAGTGCAGCCTGCCTCCCATCCCAAAGGACCACTTCCCCGAATTTTGTTTTCATTGCGCTAATCACTTCCTTGGCTTTCTCTTAGTTTTACCACCTTTGTATAAATCCCTAAATAATGTGTTTAGTTTTCCTTTTTTGTGTACAAGTGGATTCGCTCTGTAATTATGTGATTCCCCTTTTGCACACAGCCCTGAGGTCAGTTTTTATGTAAGATTTTATTTTTAAGTAATCTCTATACCCAACACGGGGCTCAAACCCATGCCCTTAAGGTCAAGAGTCTCATGCTCCACCCACTGAGCCAGCCAGATGCTCTCAACATAGCATTGTTTTTAGCTTTTTAGAGAGAGAGAGTGCAAGCGGGGGAGAGGGGCAGAAGGAGAGAAAGAGAGAGAGAATCTCAAGCAGGCTCAGTATGGAGCCCGAAGCAGGGCTCCATCCCCCGACCCTGGGATCACGACCTGAGCTGAAATCAAGAGTCGGAAGTGCAACCAACCGACGGAGCCACCCAGGCCCTCCTAGCATCGTGTTTTTGAAATACATTTCTATTGGGGCGCCTGGGTGGCTCAGTCGGTTAAGCGTCAGACTTCAGATAAAGTCATGATCTTACCACTTGTGAGTTTGAGCCCCTCGTCCAGCTCTGTGCTGTCAGGGCTCTCTGTGCTGACAGCTCGGAGCCTGCTTCAGATTCTGCGTCTCTGTTTCTCCCTGCTCCTCCCCCACTCACATCTGTCTCTCTCTCTCTCTAAAAAAAAATAAATGTTAAAAAAGTCACAAAAAATACATTTCTATTGCCTATGATGACTTCTTTATTTTACGATCGAATACTATTCCGTTTTAGGAACATACCCCTAGTCGCTTCGCCATTCTGTGACTGGGCGTTACTTCTGGGTTTTGCTATTTGTTCGTTTCTGTAGCTATCACAGGGAGTGTGCTTTGGATATTCTCGTACATAGCTTTCATGCACTTGTAGAGCTGGAGAAACAAAAACTCGGAGATCGAGAAAAGTCAAGTCCCTCTCCCAGGGTCGCACAACTGAGCGCTGTGTACGCTGTCCCCCCTCATCTTCACAGCAAACCTGGGTAAGAGAAACTCGGTGACCTTTGGCATTCATTCATTGTAGTAACCACCTCCGAGAGGGTAAAAATACTAAGAAACAAGTCCAGGCTAACAATCGCCGTGATGCTAAGTCGACCCCAGCGATGCTGGCCCACATTCACGGACTACTCGCTAGGCTACTTTGCATCAGCCTCTTCCTTGGCTGGGAGCACCCTCCCCTCCTTCCCTCCAGACGGCTGCCTACCCCGTTCCATTCAGCTTTTTGATGATGTCACCTCCTCTGTGAGGCCTGCCTGAGTCTCTTCAAGGGCTCCTTTGCTTCCTCCCCGGGGCTCCCACGGCACCGGGCCTGTGTCCCTACGTGCCGCATCGCGCTTGCCCGCCTGGGACCTCCTCTGGGAGGTCCGGCGCTGGGCCAGTCGTAGCCGGCAGGACCGGGTGATGAGTCACGCAGCTGTGTCCCCTCCCAAAGGGAGCCGTGAGCTGAAGTCTCGCCCTCTTCCGGCTCGCGAAGGCGGCCCTTTCCCGAGAAGCTGACTCTTCTGCAGAACTCAGGGCTGCTCCGGGGAACCCCTGCTCCACTTACGGCTGGATTTTGCAAACCGTGGCCCTCACTCCAGGGAGCACTCTGGGTGTAATGGTGCCCTGCCCACATGCGTCCTTCTCGCTGGCTGGGCTTGCCAGCTTCGTTCCTGAGCCCTGCCTGCACCTGGCCGGCCTGGGGGAGGTCTGCAGAGGTCCGGGACTGGTTACCCCCTTGGCGGGGGATGGGGGATCTGGAGAGAGAAAGGTTCCAGGAATTACCTTGGCCTTTGATAGCTCCTCTGGGCAGCTCAGACTGGACCCAGGAGCCAGGTTGCCTCTGTAGGAAGGGCGGGCAGGGGGCCCCCAAGCTCTAGCGGAGCACAGAGGTTAAATTCAGCAAGGACTCCTGGAAGTGGAGAAAAGATCAGGTCCCTCCCCTGTTTCAATGCTCCTAGGATAGTTTTTTTTTTTAATTAATTAATTTATTTATTTATGAGAAAGAAAGAGCAGAGGAGGGTCAGAGAGAGGGAGAGAGAGAATCCCAAGCGGGCTCTGTGCTGTCAGTGCAGAGCTGGACTCCGAGGCTGGGCTCGATCCCATGAACCGTGAGATCATGACCTGAGCCGAAATCAAGAGTTGGACGCTTAACCGACAGAGCCCCCCAGTCACCGAAGCTATTTATATATTTAATTTTTTTTTAGTTTTTTAAATGTTTACTTAATTTTTGAGAGACAGAGCATGAGTGGGGGAGGAGCAGAGAGAGAGGGAGACAGAATCTGAAGCAGGCTCCAGGCTCTGAGCTGTCAGCACAGAGCCTGACATGGGGTCTAAACCCATGAACCGTGAGATCATGACCTGAGCTGAAGTCGGACGCCTAACCGACTGAGCTACCCAGGTGCCCCTATATTTATTTTAAGTAGTCCCTACGTGGGGCTTGAACTCACGACCCCGAGATCAAAAGTCGAAAGCTCCTCTGACTGAGCCAGCCAAGCACCCCATCTTCTAGTATATTGTAAAAAGACCTCACAGTAGGGCTACAACAAAAAAAATCACGTTTTAAACAGTAATTGAACAAAATAACTTTTTTCATCATGTATTCAAATGCAGTGCAATGTATTTGGACCTACTGACAACATAGTAATTGCAGAATTCGTTTAAAAATATTTTTGGGGGGGCGCAGAGCCTGGAGCCTGCTTCAGATTCTGTATCTCCCTTGCTCTCTGCTCTTCCCCTACTCACACTCTGTCTCTATGTTTCTCAAAAATAAATAAAACTTAAAAAAAATTAAAAAATATTTTTTTAAATAGAATTTTTTTTAAGTGTATTTCTTTTTGAGAGAAAGAGAGAGAGTGTGAGCAGGAGAGGGAAACAGAATCTGAAGCAGGCTCCAGGCTCTGAGTCGTCAGCACAGAGCCCGACGCAGGGCTCGAACTCACAAGCAGTGAGATCATGACCCGAGCCGAAGTCAGACGCTTAACCGATCGAGCTACCCAGGCGCCCCTAAAAATATTTTTAATGTTTATTTGTTTTTGAGAGGGAGAGCACAAGCAAAGGAGGGGCAGAGAGAGAATCTCAAGCAGGCTCCATGCTGTCAGCACAGAGCCTGATGAGGGGCTCGAACTCACAACTGTGAGATCACGACCTGAGCCGAAGTTGGGCTCTTAACTGACTGAACCACCCAGGAGCCCCATGGAGGATTCGTTTTAAAAATACACTGTTTCCTTGGAGCGATGGCTGATTGTCGGGCTGGGGTAGGGAACAGGTGAGGCTGTGGCTTCTGGCGGCACCAGGGTTGGGAAGTGCTCCGAACACAAAAGGATGAGTTGTGTCAAAGGGACCCAGGAGGCAAATCGCTCCGGCAGCCCAAACCGTAACGATTAGAGCAATCAAAGAAATAACAGTGAGAGTGTAGGGTTATAACGCAAAGTATAGAAGACACATCCGTGAGTCCACGCTGGTCGAAATAAATTGAATAGATCGCTAACTGGGAAAGAAGAAAGAAATTTTCCTTTCCACGGAATTCCAACGAATCTGTGTAGATTCTCCCCTCCGGGAGAGGGAGCTTAATCCCTCCCCTCCTCCCTTGACTGTGAACCAGACACTGGACTAGCTTCTAAACTACAGAGCAGAAAATGGGAAGATGGGAACTTCACAGTGGAGAATGCTGGCAGACACCACCATGACCAAGGGATCAAGGTTAACCTCACCGGTAGTGAGTGGAGTGGGTATCGGGTACTCCTGATACCGCGTGATGAGAAGGGCATCCCACTTCTGTGGTTTTCTTCCCCCAGACCCGTGGCTCCAGAGAACTCACGGACCGAAATCATGACCTCAGCTGAAATCAAGAGCTCAACCGACTGAGCCACCCAGGCGCCCCTTTGATATATTTTTTTTTAATTATTTTTAAGTAATCTCTACACCCAGCAGGGTGGGGCTCGAACTTACACCCCCCAGATCAAGTGTTGCATGCTCCACGGACTGAACCAGCCAGGTGCCCCAACGTTGTTTCGTTTCAGCTTTCACGAGCGTGCCACTGTGCCGTGAGACCATGACGCTAGGAGAGCGGACACTGGGCGAGGGTCCACGGGAGCTCTGGGCACCCTTTGCAGCTTTCTGTAAATCTCACGTTAATTACAGAAGTAAAAAGTTTATTTAGGGGCGCCTGGGTGGCTCAGTCGGTTGGGCGGCCGACTCCGGCTCAGGTCATGATCTCGCGGTCTGGGAGTTCGAGCCCCGTGTCGGGCTCTGTGCTGACGGCTCAGAGCCTGGAGCCTGCTTCAGATTCTGTGTCTCCCTCTCTCTCTGCCCTACCCCTGCTCATACTCTGTCTCTGTCTCTCTCAAAAATAAATAAATAAACGTTAAAAAAATTAAAAAAAAAAGTTTATTTAAAAACAATCCACGTATATATAACTTCACGGGCCTTACAGGTGGCGTATCTTGGCAAGGAGGCTGCTGTCTTTGTTCATTTCTTTTTTGTTTGTTTATTTTTGAGAGAGAGAGCACACGCGCGCACAAGTTGGGGAGGGGCGGGGGCGGGGGGGGGGCGGGACAGAGGATCCAAAGCAGGAAGCAGGCTACGCGCTGGCAGCAGCGAGCACCCCCATGAGGGGCTTGAATTCACAAACCGAATCGAGAGGTCATGACCTGAGCCTGAGTCCCACAGTCAACCGATGCAGCCGCCCAGGCGCTTCCGTGTTTGTTCGTTTCTATGGGTTTGTATGTACGCCGTGCCTGAGTGTAATTCTGTTTGGAGACAGCATCCAAAGTCCACACTTGGGGCCTTTTGTCTGTGGGGCCCCCTCAGATGGCCCTCCTGCCTCCCCTCCGCCCTGGACCTCACTCCCCCATCCCCTGCACTCAGTTACCCCTGTTCCCTCTTTTCTAAACCGTGAATGTTCACATTCTGCATGGTTAGAGCTGGAAAGCCCCAGAGAGACTAGCCCGGAGCCCTTGTTTGATAGATGAGGAGACTGACAGGGAAAGGGACTTGCCCCCAGCCGCACAGCGCATTAATTTGGGCAAAGCCGAGAAGGGGACTGGCCAGGCTTTCTCCATCCCAGGCATCCCCTCGCCTCATTCGCTGCAGCCCTGAGGGTCAGACCCACACGAGTCCTCGGAAGTACCGGTGACTCACTTAGGGACTAGATCGGGGCAGCGCCTGACACGAAGGAATGGTCGAATCTCAAGTGTCTGTTAAAGGGGGTGGGTGCGGTGGCAGTTTCCCCACCGTGCACCCCGCTTAACCAGTGAACCCCACCGAGTTTTGAAGATCCAGGAAGAAATTTATACTGGGGGACACAACTCTGGGGATACCCTCCGAGCTGCCAGAGAGGCCCCCCTGGGCTTCCCTAGGGTCTGGAGGGTAGGGGCCGGGCCAAGGTGGCCTTGCCGCTGGGAGGGTGCTGGGGTGGACACTCACATCTCTGCCCTGGGAAGGGAAGGGGTCTGTCCCTGTCCCTGGGCCCCCACTGCACCCCCCCCCACGCTTCATTGTAATGGTCTTGGGGCATCGCTGTCTCCCCGCCTGACACAAACCGAATGAATGGAGAGATCGTGACCGGAGCCGAAGTCCCACCCTTGGGGGTCTGGATCAGGCACACGTGTTGGCAAACGCATGGTGGTGAGTCCACGTACGAGCGAGCCCCAGCGGTTGCAGGGACGTCTGGCTGTGGGCATCTCTGTCTCCCCTCTTTGCCCAGTGCGGCTCAGAGCTGTCACCCTGGGTCTGAAAAGGGCAGTCACGGGCCCGGGAACGGGAGGGCTGGAGGGTCACCTGAGGTCTCCAGCTGAGCCATCTGTGAAGGTTTCAGCTGGGGGCGCAGAACTGGAAACTGGACGCGGGCGAACTTGCGTCTAGGCCAATCTAACCACAGAGTAGGGAGCCTGCAGCGAGCTGGGCTGACGCCGGCTCACGTGGTTAGCGTGGCCGCCCACGGAGGGGCTTGCCGTCTTGACCCAGCTCACAAGCTCCCAGAGGTCACCGGCGGGGAGCTCACAGGCCGGTCAGCAGCCGCGATGGGCCGCGTGGGGTCTGACGGCTGCTAAACACGCAGCGGGAAGCTCGCCGGTCGTCTCCAGAGCGCCTCGCCCGATTCCCCTGCTCACAGTCCTGGGAATTTCCCAGCCATGTGCTATGGCCGGAAATGACCCCATCCCAGGGGCGGGGCCTAGCTGGCTTAAGCAAGTCAGAATCATCTCTTCCTCCGGGCTATAGTAATTGGTCAGGAAAAGGCACGTGACCCAGATCCGGCCAATCAGGGTAAACGAGTCTCATTGCCGGGTCTTGTCTTTGAGCTACTGGGAAGCAAGGTCTCTGATTTTTGCCAATCACAAAGGAGTAGAGCAGGTAGTGCCAGGAGCTTCTGGAAGCCACCCTGTGACCTGTGACACATCCTAGGAGGCAGAGCCAAGAGGCTGAAAGAACGTAGGACCTTGGTAACTGCTGCTTGATCAAGCCTTGCCTGAAGCTATTCCTAGCTCTAAGCCTTTTGGCTGTGTGAGCACGTAAATTCTCTCCAGCTGAAAATATCCTTTATTATGGTAGTAACAATTATTTAATAATTCTTAAGCATGTAAGAATTACCTAAATATAGCTTAGGAGATAAAGTCTTACAAAATATGAGGTCTGTGGGGGATCTTTGCAAATAGCAAAACAGACTTTTCGTGGGGAAAAGGCCAGCAGACTGCGAATCTCGTTCAAACTTTGCCGTGTGGCGCGTGCTAAGGCCCAGCGAAGTCCTCCAAGATCTGCCTGAGGTTTCAGAGCTGCTCAGTAGCGCCTCCTGGCGGCCAGTCCATTAGTTCGGGATGCTCACTGGTGATCATTAGTGTGCTCGGATTTCTCTGCATTTCCTGTGAAATCATCACTACCTGTTTTTCCCTCTTCTCTCGTCTGTTTCTCCACGAGGCAGAGAAAGAGTGGCAACGGTCCTCTCCATTTTGCAAATAGGGAGGCAGAGAGGCCCAGAGAGGCTTAAAGATTTGCTAAGGTCACACAGAAAAGTGATGGTAGAGCTAGCCTGGAGGCCTTGTGTCCTGAATGTCACTTAAAGTTCAGCCCCCTCCACCTCGCCCCTGGTGCCGGGCCACCTCTGCCCCCATTAGGGTAGGGGTAAAGATTAGGGGCATGGCGGGGTCCCTTCCTCTGGCCTTTCTTCTCAGCTGCCACGTGACTTTGAGTTGTACAGGCCAAGGAAGTGATTGTCGGCCATGGGAGATGGTCCTTCCCGGCAGCCTTAGGAAGGCCAAAGGTATGAGGCTTAGAGAAAACTTAAGCCAGGGCCTCCAAAAGGGAGGAGGTCAACCTAGGAGAGACAGGAAGCTGTATGCATGAGAGTCTGGCCTCACAATCCATGTGGCCCCAGCGCTCACACCTCCCCTCCCCTCCCCCAAAGCCTTTCATGGCTCCCTAACATTTTCAGTAGTCATGGGACTGATACGCACAGCTGCACAGGGGGTGCACTGCCCAATTTGCCTTATGATCTGAATGGCGCCCCCTGGAGTTGTGCGTTTCACAGCTTGCACAACCATACACGGGGAGCGTAGGTTTCAATTCTCAACACGTTTGAACACTCGAGCTGGTTTCATAGCAATAAATGACCTCGAGAATGCTTTTCTGAATAAAAAAATCATTTCATCTTTTTCACAAGATAAAGAAGATATTTGGAGAAAATTTATTTTATTTTACATTAGTCTGATCCAAAGACTGTATTAAAAAGTTCATATTCGGATTCTGTGTCTCCCTCTCTCTCTGCCCCTCCCCCACTCGTGCTCTGTCTCTCTTACTCTCTCTCTCTCTCAAAAATAAATATTTTAAAACAGTTCATATCAATTAAGATTTCTTTAAAAAATTTTTTTTAATGGTTATTTATTTTTGAAGGAGACAGAGAGAGAGAGAGAGAGAGAGAGTGCGTGTGCACACACACACACAAGCGGGGGGGGGGGGGCAGAGAGAGGGGAAGACAGAGAATCCGAAGCAGGCTCCAGGCTCTGAGCTGTCAGCACAGAGCCCAATGCGGGGCTCGAACTCACAAACCGTGAGATCATGACCTGAGCCGAAGTCGGCCGCTTAACCAACTGAGCCACCCAGGCGCCCCTTGTTTGCTTTCTTAAAAAATTTTTTTAATGTTTTTTTTCAAGAGAGAGAGAGACAGAGTGTGAGCAGGGGAGGGGCAGAGAGAGAAAAGGAGACACAGAATCGGAAGCAGGCTCCAGGCTCTGAGCTGTCAGCACAGAACCCGAGGCGGGGCTCGAACCCACGAACGTGAGATCACTCCCTGAAGTCGGACACTTAACTGACTGAGCCACCCAGGGGCCCCAATTAAGATTTCTTACTGTGTTAAAGTGACTTTTGACCCTTTTCTATTTAGTAAGGAATGCCCACTGTTTAAAAGAATTTAAATTAACTTAACGAAGAAAAGTTAAGACTTATAGACAAATGAATTAAACATATTTTGTCAGGCTTGCTTCGAGGACTGAATATATGCTCAGATTATCATTACAGATAGAAATTTCCATGCTCGGAATGAAAAAAGCAGATATACTTTGCCTTCACTACACGCGCGTTTAGAAGTCTTGCATTCTGCGCTTCCTTTCTGTGATTTATTTAGTTATTTTAAAAACAAATTTTGGGCTTTGATTCTAAAAGAAGAGATAAGAGAGGAGATACGATCTCCTCAAATAACCCATTTCAGGGACGAATAGCTGTTATTTCCAAAAAGATGAAAAGCTAAAATGGCTGTATTTTCTCTTCTTAGTGTGGGTTTTTGAAGTACTGAAGCCATTTTGACATTACACGTAAGGTGTTTTTTTTTTTTTCCCCCCGAACGGGTAATACATAAACAACATAAAAGGTTCAGAAGGTACAGGTGTGTTCATAGGAGAGCCGGGGGCTCGTCTCCTTGGTCCTTAAAGCCATCCGGTTCTCTAGGAACAACCGAAGTTAGCAGTTTCTTCTGCATCTTCCCAGACAGCGGCAGTGCGTCCGTCCGCAAGCAAATATTTGCACAAATACCGTATATCCCGCTAGCTTTCTCGGTATTGTTACGAAGCGAGGCCCTCCCTACCGCCGACAGCACCTTGCTTCTGCTCCCTTCGTAATAAACCTTTGAGATAATCCCAACATGCCGGGCTGCCCCGCTACTGAACAACAGTCAGCTGGAAAAGACTCCGTTTGTAAGGGGGTCTGTCTTCACTTGTTAGGCAGGTTTTGACCGGTAGCTCTCTGGGCGTTTCTGATCTTTAGCTGTTACAGATACGGCAGCGTGGACCCCGGCCCACGGGGCACTTTGCCTCTGTGCATGTAGCCAGATAAATTCATCTCGTTACAGCGCGCCGGGGTGGCTCAATCGGTTAAGGATCTGATTTCAGCTCAGGTCGTGATCTCAGGGTTCGTGGGTTCAAGCCCCGTGTCGGGCTCCGTGCTGACAGCTCAGAGCCTGGAGCCTGCTTCGGATCCTGTGTCTCCCTGTCTTTGTCCCTCCTGTGCTCATGCTCTGTCTCTCTCTCAAATGGGCTGTGTCATACTTCTTTGCCCACAGAGTGGGCCATCAGACATCTTAGTCCCTGCCGGTCCCGTAGATGAAAAATGCCATGTCATTTTAGCCCCCCTTGCATTTCGCTTAGTAGAGTGAGGATAAGGGTTCCTTTTTCTTACGTTGAAGACAAATTTGCATTTTTCGGTTCCCAGTTGTTTACCTCTTTCGCCCGTTTTCTACTGAATTATTTTGGTCTTTTATCCTTATTGCCTGGTAGGAGCTCTTTAAAGACGAGGGAAATTAACTTTGTGATGTATTTCAAATATTTTCTTTTCCTCTTAGTTGGTTGTTGTTTGACTTTGTACATAAAGCTTTTTGTTTTTTCTTTTCTTTTTTACCAGGAAAAAAACATTTCAATTTACTGCGGACAAACATCCCTTTCTTTTATGGTTTGGGGGATTTCTGTGACAGTTAGGAAGGCCTTCTCCACTCTAAGATAATGACACAAATTCTCCCGTTTTTTCTCTAAGACACAGTATCATTTTTTTATGCATTGTGGTTTTTGTTGTTTGTGGTTTTGTTTTTGTTTGCTTTTTAATCTCTCGGAACGTAATTTCGGCATAGGTGTAAGGGCAGGACCCGATCTCGTCATCCTGGTGGGTCCTTCTTGGTCCCAAGAGCATTTATCAAATAATGTGTGAAAACCGTAAGCAGATATAAGCGGTGTGTAAATATGCGGAATTTACAGAAATATTTTCAGTAAAAAGGTGTCCTGTTTGGCGTGCTGGGCTGGCTCAGTCAGTGGAGCGTGTGACTCTTGATCTCAGAGTCGTGGGTTCGAGCCTCGTCTTGGGTGTAGAGATTTCTCAAAGATAAAAATCTTAAGAAAAAATAAAAGTCCCGATTGTATTTCAGCATTAGTTTTATCAAAAAGAATTTTTGTTTTTAACCAATGATCCATTATGGGTGTAGACTATGACCTTGTTATTATAATAAAAGTAATTCATAGTAGGCAAAGCCACCCCAGGGGCCGGCGGTATTCAGCCATGATAAGGACTGAATAATTGTGAACGCCCGCTTGGTAAGCAGTCAAATGGGGCCGCCTGGGTGACTCGGTCGGTTAAGCGGCCGACTTCGGCTCAAATCATGATCTCACAGCTCATGAGTTCGAGCCCAGGAGCAGGCTCCTTGCCTGCTTTGGCTCCTCTGTCTCCCCCTCTCTCTGCCCCTCCCCAACTTTCTCTCTCTCAGAAATAAATAAATATTTTAAAAATTAATAAATATTTATCAATTGATTGCAGTATAGAAATAGACGCAGATGCTAGCGGTGTCTTTATTTATTATTTAAAAAAATTTGTTTAATGTTTATTTCTGAGAGAGAGAGACAGCATGAGCAGGGGAAGGGCAGAGAGAGAGGGAGACACAGAATCCAAAGAGGCTCCGGCTTTGAGCTGTCAGCAGAGAGCCCGACACGGGGCTTGAACTCGTGAACTGTGAGATTATGACCTGAGCCGAAGTCAGATGCCCAACCGACTGAGTCACCCGGATGCCCCAATTTATTTTATTTATTTAAATTTCTGTATTTATGTTGAGAGAGAGACTGAAGGGACAACTCGGGGAGGGGCAAAGAGGCCCCGATGTGGGGCTTGAACCCATGAACCACAAGATCATGACCTGAGCCGAAGTCGGATGCTTAACCAATGAGCCAGCCAGGCGTCCCTGCTAATAGTGCATTTAAAGACAGGAATCTGCTGGGAGGAGTCCTGAGAACCCTTGGGGTTCACGCCAGGCGGTTAAGAGTTTGAATCCTGACTTTACCGCCTCTCGGCTGTGCCTCTTCTGCCAACGGCTTGGCCTCTCTGCCCTACCTTTTCCTTCATCTATCAAATGGGGGTAGGAATAGGGGTACGTTTCATAGGGCCTGGGGCTTCTGCAATGTGGGGGAGCCCTCTTCGACATTACAAAGGTCAATTACAAAAAATCACAAACGTTACAAATGAACAGACGCGAAGTTCAGCACTTCCCCTGCAGGATCTGGGAAGGGCCTCTCCTCCCGGGACTGAACTAAACTTCGACGCCTCCACCCCCGATCGGGCTCGGAACACGGCGGCTTCTTCGCAGGGCCCTTGGGAGTTCCGAGCGAGGTGACAGGTCTGAATCTTCCGCCCCCCCGATGAGGGGCGAGGTGGGCCTGACTCCCAGACTCCGCAGTCGGGTGGGGAACGTGGCCTCACCCCTGCCTGAAGTTCTGGCGCCGAGCCCGAGGTTCGAGCCCGGGCTTCCGCAGAGCGGGCCAACGCCTTCCCTTCGGCCGTCCTTGAAGTTCGTGACCTGCCGTGCGGTGCCGTGCGGAACCAGGCGTGAGGCGAGGGAAGGGGTCCGGCTTCCCGTGGTCGCTATTTGTGTCTGAGAATCTGTGCGCCCGCAGAAAGAATCTGGTGTTCTTTCTGGAGCCCCCGGAAACCTTCCGCTCTCCCCGGCTCCTGACCCACGCGCGGGACTTGGGGGTCTTCGAGAGGTGTCCGAGGGACGCCGTTTGGCAGCTCGTAAGAAGCCCGCTCTTAGAGGGCCCGATTCTAGGCCACCCTGAAGATACTGCTCTCCGAGGGCGGCGGTGAGCCCTTGTGGCTAAAAGCAGGGATCGGGTGCCAGACAGAGCTGGGTTCGAATCCTGAAGGTCCCTGTTCCCCTCACGTCCAGAATGGGAAGGACGATAATCCCTCCCTCGGAGAACCGAGGTAAGGGATTAGATGTCACGATGTTAGCACAGCGTCTGACTCACGGGCACGGTCTCACTTCACGTTTGCTCATTACCCGATGGGGAAACTGAGGCCCCACAGACACTGGCCGGCTGGGTTAAGATCCCCGTGCAACAGATCTCTCCGGAGTCAAGAAACAGAAGGCATGCTGACTCGTTTGGCAGAAGGACCTAAAACCAGTTGCAGTGGCCGGTATTTCAAATGATCAACCAGGGTTCAAAAGCACCTCCGGCAGACGAAATGAATGACTAACCCTCCACCTCCCCGCCCCCGCCGAAGTAAAATGGAACAGGCATGGGTGGAAAGCAAAAAGATTTTTCGTGAAAAAGATTTTGGCGGAAGGTTCAGTATAATCCCACGATAAATGGAAGCCCCAAACTAATGGGATCTCAGGCTGCATCTGTAGAGGTAGAGGCTTGAGGACAAGGGAGGTGACAGCTGGAGGGCTGTGTTCAATTCTGGTTGCCACACTTTTGAAGGGAGAGGGAGAGACTCAAGTCCAGTCCGTGGAGGGCAAAGGATAGTGAAAAACTGGGGACTCTGGCCTTGGAGAGAAGATCCAGGAGCAGAGGGAGCAGAAGTAGAACCCTGCCTGTCTGCAGGGCAGAGTGAGAATCAGCTCAAGGGAGGGAAGGGTTCCTGCTCTGAGCTCTCAGGTAGTTTTCAGCAAAACACTGGGCCCTCCTCCTTGGGTCTATATCTATAGCATACGGTCAAGAAGTATGTAACCCAGGGGCGCCTGGGTGGCTCAGTCGGTTAAGCGGCCGACTTCGGCTCAGGTCATGATCTCACGGTCTGTGAGTTCGAGCCCCACGTCGGGCTCTGTGCTGACAGCTCAGAGCCTGGAGCCTGCTTCGGATTCTGTATCTCCCTCTTTCTCTGCCCTTCCCCTGCTTATGCTCTGTCACCATGTCTCTCAAAAATAAGTAAACGTTAAAAAAAATTAAAAAAAAAAAGATGTAACCCATATTTTCCCCATTTTATGGTGTCTTACAAATTTTTTTAATGTTTATTTCTTCTTGAGAGAGACAGAGCACAAGTCGGGGAGAGAGGGAGACACAGAATCCGAAGCCGGCTCCAGGATCTGGGCTGTCAGCACAGAGCCAGATGTGGGGCTCGAACTCATGAACCGCGAGATCATGACCTGAGCCGAAGTCTGACGCTTAACTGACTGAGCCACCCAGGCGCCCCTTAAGGTATCTTTAAAAAATGAGTATTACTGAAATTGGGACTGTCTTACAATCAATAGGTATGTTAAATGCACCCTTCTTTCCTGAAAAGTTGTAATTCGAGCATTTTTGAATCAGCAAAGTGTGCCGCTGGGAAAGTTTCCTGACAAATCTACCTAAATAAATAACATGTTTGAAAAAAAACCCCAACATTCTCTTCTTGGTGAGGCCACTCCTCTATTGAATCCATCAGCGGGTGACATTCCACCTCCTCGCCGGCGTCCCGGCATCTGGAGTGGAAGGGAGACAGGCTATTAAATCGGTTTGGAAACATTCAGAGCAGCAGGTACTTGGCTGGGAGGGAAAGGAAAAAAAAAATCCACTTATCAAGAGATGTTATTCCTTCAAAGGAGAGCCTGCTTCTTCAGAGAGAGAATTTGGAAGGGAGGCTTTTGTGCTGCGGGGACGGCATCTGGATACGAACGTCCATCCTCAAAAGGAGATTTCTCATAATGGACCGAACTCGAAACCACTCGGAGCCCGAGGACCGGCGAGTTTTCAAAAGGAGGCACTTCCCGAGCCGCCGAGGGCCCTCGCGTCCCCGCCGGCGCGCTGGCAGGTGGCGCGGGGCTCGCAGGGGGGCCGCCGACTTTCCCGCTGAAAGCCTCCCCGCCCCACTCCGGGGCCCGGGGGCCCGAATCCATTTCACACCGTGCGGCTTCGGGAGGCTCTTTCTCACCATAAAGCTGCCGGGGAGATCTTCACGGCGGAAGAGGGTTTAGAGGCGGGTGGAAGGGGAGACAGGCCCAGGCCGCGGGCTCGGGCACCACCCGCCACCTGCGGGTCCTGCCGGCGGGCACCCGGCCGGGTTCGAACCCCCCTCCCCCCTCCCCCCCGCCCACCGCCGCGCGCCGGTCCCTTCCCGCGCGACCTTGGGCAAATTGTGTAACCTCCGCGCCCCGCGACGCGCTTTCCTGGAGCCCGGGGCTTGCTGCAACGACGCCCCCCTGAAGGCCTGACATCAGGGATGACGCGCCCTCGCCGGCGATGACTCGGCAGAACGCGAGGCCGCTCCCTGTCCCGAGTCCCGGCGGGCGCGGGCGTGCGTCGCCCCCCGACCCGGCGGCCTGCCTCCTCCGGCAGCTGCCCCGCTGCCCCGGCCCCCGCGGCCCGCCAGACCCTCGCTGCCTCCGGGCTCTGCGGTCCCCGCCCCCCACCGCCCCGCGACCCGTCCTCCGTGGCCTGGCCTGTGGCGCCCCCTCCTGGTGACCGCAGGGAGGCCGGGCGCCCGGGACGCCAGGCCTCGTCTCTGACCAAGAGGAAGTCC
>PITB01015665.1:0-42198 GCA_004024585.1 Paradoxurus hermaphroditus | reverse complement strand
ACTGATGGGAGAGATTGTAAAGAGACTTAGGACCTTCCCTGGAGGTTAGCCTAGCCCAAAAGTTAGAAGCACTGTTTATAGATAAGGTACAAACAGTAAGCTAAACTAAAGTAGCTATGCATATCTTCATTGATCAGCAACAAATATTGAGTACCTTCCTGAGGTTAACATTTCACAAATCCTTTTGTAATTCTCATCCTCACACTCTCTTATAATAAAAAGGCAATAACAAAATACTCCTGCAAAAGCTACCATAAAAGAATAGATAGACATGAGCCCTTACGATTATGGATAGAATGACTCCAAATTTATGACTAACATAGGTCTTGAGGCAACAAGGTATGTTGTTAAGAATGCCTTATCACTAATGTAATGTTACTCATTGTCTTTAAAAACAAAGACACTGAGACCAGCAGGGCAGAGATGCCAGAATTGCCAGGGCTGCCTGCTTGGTCATCAGACTCCATCTCTCTCATGGCTCTCTCACTTCATTTCACCTGACTGTCCGTCTTTCGTGGACCCCTAGATTCACCAGAACAAGGACCCCGACATCTCTCTCCTTAAAAACATAAAAAATAAATATAAATATAAGTATAGATATAAATATAAATATAAATAAATACATAAATACATAACATATTTTCATAATGCTTTTATGTTTTTCATGTTTACCAATTTTGAGAGACCTCAGTGCAGGGCTCAAACTCATGACTGTGAGATCATGACCTGAGCCCAAATCAAGAGTCTAATGTTTTTTTTTTTTTAATTGTTTTTAATGTTTTTATTTTTTATTGAGAGGCAGAGAGAGACATAGCATGAGAATGAGAGAAGGGGAGACACAGAATCTGAAGTAGGCTTCAGGCCCTGAGCTGTCAAGCACAGAGCCTGACTCAGGGCTTGAACTCACAAACTGCGAGATCATGACCTGAGTTGAAGTCAGATGCTTCACCGACTGAGCCACTCAGGTACCCCTCAAGAGTCTAATGTTTAACCAACTGAACCACCCAGATGCCCCCAAATATATGTTTTTGACTAGTATATTTAGACTATTATATTTAAAGTGACTTATTTATATTGTTGGATTAATATATAGCATTTTTATCACTATTTTCTATTAATTGATTTTATTCTTATTTCATTTTTCTTTTTTCTTTGACGTTTATGTAGAGCTTTATATGATTACATTTCTTTTATTCTCCTTTAAAAATTGTATTTTCTGAAGTTTATAACATGCCTATTGAAAATAATCTAATACTTCTTCAAAGGACATAATACCACTTCACATGAAATACTTTATTGCAGAGAATTCCCAATTACTTTCTTCCATTCCTAATGATATTGCTGTCATTGGTTCCACTAATCCAAAAGTCATAGTTATTCAATAATTTGTTAGTATTATTGCTTTTAAAAAACAAATCTTTATTTCAGTTAAGAATAAAAAATAAAATAACTTATTTTACTTTAAATTATTGCTTCCAAATCCTTTCTTTCTTTATGTAGATTCAAGTTTATAACCTGTATTATTTTCCTTCTTCTAGAAGAATTATTATTTAGATTGCAGGTTTGCTGGCAATTAATTCTCCCATTTTTGTTTATCTGTTAGTCTTAATTTTTCCTTTACTTTTGAAGAATAATTTTCCCACACATATGCAGTTTTTCTTTTTAGTACATCTTTTTTGTTTATCTGATGATTTCTGATTAAATATCTATTGCACTTCTTTTGTTCCTCTACAAATAAGATATAAGATGAATTTTGTCTCTTGTTATTCTTAAGGCATAATTTTATCTGTGTTTTCTCACTTTGATTATAATATACCTTTATTTTTTAAAGGTTTTATTTAAATTCCAGTTAGTTAATATACAGTATAATATTAGTTTCAAGTCTACAATTTAGCGATTCAAAATTTACATACAATATCCAATGTTTATCACAAGTACATTCCTTAATCACCATCACATATTTAACCCATTCCTCTACCCACCAACACTTTGGTAACCATCAGTTTGTTATCTACAGTTAAAAGTCTGTTTCTTGGTTTTCTTCTGAATTTTTTTTGCTTTATGTTTTTTTGATTTCTTTCACAAATTCCACATATGACTTAAACCGTATGGTATTTGTCTTTCTTTTCTGACTTATTTTGCTTAGCGTAATATTCTCTAGATCTATCCACATAATTGCATATGGCAATATTTCATTCTTTTTTTATATAAAAAGTTTATTTATTTATTTTGAGAGAGAGAGAGAGAGAGAGAGTGAGAGGACAGGGGAGGGACAGAGAGAGAAGAAGAGAGAGAAAGAATCCCAAGCAGGCTCTATACTTCCAGAGCAGAGCCCAATGCATGCCTCAAGCCCATGAACTGTAAGATCATGACCTAATTCAAAACCAAGAGTTGTTGATCTCATCAGGCTCTGTGCTGACAGCTCAGAGCCTAGAGCAGCTTCGGATTCCCTGTCTCCTCTCTCTGATTGGTCTCTGTCTCTCAAAAATAAATAAACATTAAAAAATGTTTTCAAAGAAAAGAAATCAAGTGTTGGACACTTAACCAAAAGAGCCACCCAGGTATCCCGTGATTTCATTCTTTTTATGGCTGAGTAATATTACATTGTATATGCACACAACGTTTTCTTTATTATTCACCAGTTGATGAACATTTGGGCTGTTTCCACAATTGGTCTATTGTATATAAAGCTACCATAAACATCGAGGTGCATGTATCTCTTTGAATTAGTATTTTTGTATTATTTGGGTAAATTCTTAGTAGTGCAATTGCTGGGTTGTAAGATAATTCTATTTTTAACTTATTGAGGAACATCAATACTCTTTTCCAGAATGGCTGCATCAGTTTGCATACCCACAAAAAGTGTAAGAGGGTTCCTTCCCCATTCTCCACATCCTCCCCAACACTTGTTTTTCCCTGTGTTGTTATTTTTTTTTCCATTCTGACAGGTGTGAGGTGATATCTGATTGTAGTTTGATTTGTATTTCCCTGATGATCAGTGGTGATGGGGATTTTTTCATGTTTCTTTGGCCATTTGTATGTCTTCTTTGGAAAAATATCTATCCAGGTCTTCTGCTCATTTTGTATTTAGATTAGAGTGCTGCATTTAACAAGCTCTTTATAGATTTTGGATATTAACCCCTTATCAGGTATGTCATTTGCAAATATATTCTTATGCTCTGTAGGGTGGTTCCCTTTAGATTTGTTGATGCTTTTTTTCACTATGCAGAAGTTTTATTTTGATTAATTCCCAATAGTTTATTTTTGCTTTTGTTTCCTTTGCTTCTCCAGATATATGTAGTAAGAGGTTGCTATGGCCGATATCAAAACAGTTACCTCTTCTATTCTTCTCTAGGATTTTAATGGTTTCCTGTCTCACATTAGGTCTTTAATCAATTTTGTATTATTTTTATGTATGGTGTAAGAAAGTGGTCTAGGCTAATTCTTTTACAGGCTTCTGTCCAGTTTTTCCAAAACTATTTTTAAAGAAACTTTTTTCCATTAGATATTTCAACCTTCTTTGTCAAAGATTAATTGACCACATAACTGTGGATTCATTTCTGGGTTTTCTATTTTGTTGTATTGATCTATGTGTGTATTTTTGTACCATTGCCATACTCTTTTGATCACTACAGATTCGTGATATATCTTGAAGTCCAGAATTGTGGTGCCTCTAGCTTTGGTTTCCTTTCTAATCCTACTTTGTTGAGGGTTTTTAACATGAAAAGATGTTGTATTTTGTCAAGTGTTTTTTCTGCATCTGTTGAGATGGTCATGAATTTCTTATGCTTTCTTCTGTTAATGTGGTGTACCAGGTTGATTTGCGAATTTTGAAATACACTTGCAGCACAATAATAAATCGCACTTGATCATGATGAATGATTCTTTTAATGTACTGTTGGATTCGATTTGCTAGTATACCTTTGAGAATTTTTGCATGCATGTTTTTCAGCAATATTCGCCAGTAGTTCTCTTTTATATTGGAGTCCTTGTCTGGTTTTGGAATCAGCATAGTGCTGGTCTGGTAGAATTTGGAAGGTTTCCTTCTGTTTTTATGTTTTAGAATAATTTGAGAAGACTAGGTATTAATTCATCTTTAAATGTTTGGTAAATTTCACTGTGAAGCAATCTGCCCCTGGACTTTTGTTTGTTGGGAGATTTTTGAATATTGATTAAATGTCTTTGTTGGTTATCAGTCTGTTCAAGTTTTCTATTTCTTTCTGTTTCATGTAATTTATATGTTTCTAAGACATTATCCATTTCTTTCAGGTTGTGCAATTGGTGGGAAAATTGTTTTTCATAATATTCTCTTATAATTGTATTCCTGAGGTGTTGATTTTTTTTTGTCTTCTGTCTTTTGAGATTCTATTTATTTGAGTCCTTCCTGTTTTCCTGTGATGAGTATTGCTGGGATTCATCAACTTTGTTAATTTTTTTCAAAGAACCAGCTGCTAGTTTCATTGATCAGTTACTTTTGTTGTTCTTGTTCTTGTTGGGTTTTTGTTATTGTTGTTTTGCTTTGTTTTTGTTTCTATATAACTTAGTTCTGCTCTAACTTTTCATATTTACCTTCTTCTGTTAGCTTTCGATTTTGTCATCCTTTTTCTGGTTCTTTATGTGTAAGGTTGGGTTGTTAATTTGAGATTGTTCTTGCTTCTTAATGTAGACCTGTGTTGCTATATACTTCCTTCTTAGAACTATTTTTGCTATATCCCCCAAATTTTGGACCATCGTGTTTTCATTTTCATTTGTTTCCATGTATTGTTTCTTCTTAAGTTCCTGATTGAGGCATTCATTGTTTACTGGCATGTGATTTAATCTCTCTGTATTGGTAGTATTTCCAAGGATTTTTTTCTTGTACTTGACTTCAAATTTCATAGCATTGTGATCAGAAAATATTCATGGTATGTTATCAATCCTTATGTAGTAGCTGAAGTCTCATTTGTAACTTTCTATGTGATTTATTCTGGCTAATATCCCAAGTTTACACGGAAAGAATGTGTATACTGTTACTTTAGAACGAAATATATTCAGTTCATCTGGACACACTGTCACTCAAAGCCATTTTTTCTTGTTTTTCTGCTGAGATGATTTGTTCATTGTTGTAAGTGAGGTATTAAAGTCTGCTACTATTACTATATTATTATCTATGTGTCCCTTATATTAATTGTTATATATATATATATATATATATATATATATATATATATAGGTGCTGCATGTTGAATGAATCAATATTTACAACTTTTACATGTTCTTGTTGGATAGCTTTTGGTTTTGTATTTATATCTTTATCTTCATATCTTTATTATTATATAGAGCTATTCTTAATCTCTTGTTACAGTCTTTTTTTATATATAAAGTCTAGTTTGTCTGATGTAAGTATAGCTACCCTGACTTATTTTTCAAGTCTATTTTCATGATAAATATTTCTTATATCTTCACTTTTAATTTGCAGATGTCATGAGATCTGTAGTGAGTCTCTTGTAGGCAGCATAGAGCTGGATCTTGTTTTTTTTATTCCATTCTGACACCATATGTTTTTTATTAGAGCTTTCAGTCCAGTTAAATTTGGATTTTGATAGATCTGTACAAAGTTCTATTGTATACCTTGTTTTGTCATTGTTTCTGGAGATTTTCTCTTTTACTTTCTTGTCACTTTTGGTCTTTCCTTTCTGCTGAAAGATTCCCCTTTAATATTTTTTGCAAGGATGGTTTAGTGGTCACAAACTCTTAGTTTTTGTTTGTCTAGGAAACTCTTTATTTCTCCTTTTATTCTGCTTGATAACCTTGCTGGATTGAGTAATCTTGGCTTCAGATGTTTCCCATTCAATACATTGGGTATATCATGTATTTCTCAACTTGCTTGCCAACTTTCTGTTGAAAGAACTACAGATAGCCTTATGGGTCTTCATTCTCAGGCAGGTATGTCTTTGTTCCTGCTGCTTTTAAGATTTTTTTTTTCTTTATCACCACATTTTCTAAATTTAATTACAATATGTCTTGTTGTCAGCCTGTTTTTGTTTATTTTGATTTGAGTTCTCTGTGCTTCCTGTATTTGGATGTTTTTTTTTTCATTGCCCATATTAGGGGAGTTGTCAGCTTTTATTTTCTCAAATAAATTGTCTGTTTCCATTTTTCTGTCTTCTTCTTCTGGTATTCCCATAATATGAATGTTATTACATTTGATGGAGTCAATGATTTCCATAAGTCTAGTCTCCTGTTCCAAAATTCTTGTCTCTTTCTTTTTTTAGAGTTACTATTCCATTATTTTATATTCTATATTACTTATTCATTCCTCTACTTCTCCCATACTTGTTTACATTGCATACTCTTTTTTTCCATTATTAGTTGTTGTATTTTTCATTTCTGTTTTTTTTACCTTTATCTATGTGAAAAAAAGGTTCCCTGATGTCTTAAATTCTTTTCAAAGCCCAGCAAATATCCTTATGATTATTGCTTTATTTTTATTTTTTTAATGTTTTATTTATTTTTGAGAGACAGAGAGAAACAAAGCATGATCAGTGGAGGCTCAGGGAGAGTGGGACACAGAATCCGAAGCATGCTCCAGGCCTTGAGCTGTCAGCACAGAGCCCGACACGGGGCTCGAACTCACAACCATGAGACCGTGACCTGAGCTGAAGTCGGATGCTCAACCAACTGAGTCACCCGGGCACCCCATGATTGTTGTTTTAAACTATCCATTGGACATATTTCTTGTGTATATGCTTAGGTCTATGGCCAGGACCTTATCTTATTTCATTTGTGATTAATTTCTCCATCTTGGAGTTTTGTCTAAGTCTCTGTCTTCTGCTGTGTGTTAGAATAGCCTGTTACACTTATTGCTTCTGAGAGTAATGGCTTTATGAAGAAGACATCATATGGTGTCCAAGGCTTGGAGCTTCTGGAAAGGCATCTGGTGTGTGCTGTAGACATTCTGATGCTGTATTTTGGCTTTTCTATCCTTCAGACCAATCATCTGCAGAGGATCTAGCCTCCAGTGAGTAATGTTTGGATTTTGGGCAAATGAGGTGAGTTTTTACTATGTGTGATCAGGTATGCTTGTTAGTTGTGATGTGATGACACTTCCACTAGAACTGAAGCCTTACAGAACTCTCAGGTTGGGAGAAGTAGTGTGGACAGTAGTTTCTGTTTATCTCCTGGAGATGGGGCCCACCGTTCTGGGACTGAGGCAAACTCAACAGAAAAGAGCAGCACTTCCAGAGTGCAGGTGTGTGGGCCTTGGTGTAAGCTGGTGAAGCAGCCAGTGGGTGCAATGCTGTTTACCAAAGACGTTTCTGTGTTATGTTATACTGAGTGGTAAGGTAGGGAAATGGTGATGTCCAGTTACTCTGTCCCTGGACAGGGAATTCCATGGTAGCTACTCTCCAGGAAGCACTCCTACTAAAGTGAATAATCTCCCCCCTGTATGTCCCAGGTGTTTTCAGATCTCTGTTTTCATGTTGTCTTCCTCTGGGTTGTTTGCCTGTCTTTTATGCAGCAGTAGCATGTGCCTTCCATGCTCTATTCCAGACAAACCTTCTGACTTTTAAAAATTCCAGTCTTTAGAAATGTGATATGGGCAAGTAGCTGTACTATTGTGCTGGGAAAAGGTCGTGAAACACTGGGACCGAAGTAAGATTGCCTGAGAAAGGCAGGCATGCAAGAGTGTGAGGGTGTGAGACTTGAAGCAAGCAGGCTAGGAAGCAAGTGTAAGTGCCAAGCTGCCTTCAGCAGATGGCTCTTCAGTTTTGCTGAGGGGTGGCAGAGGGAAATGTCACCTGCAGCTCCTTTGTCCAGGAGATGTGTCTTTGTGAACTCTATTCCTCAACTATATGCTCAAATAAGAGTGAATAATCTCCCCCATGTGTGTCCCAGGAGTTCCTCACATTGCATCATCTGACCTTGGCTTGTTTGCCTGCCTTTTCTCCAATTTTAGGGTAGAACCTTCAGGGCTCTATCCCAACCAAGCCCACCGGCTTTTAACATTCCAATCTTCAAGTTGTTCTGGCTGCAAAAAATCATGAAAATCAGGACTATCATTTTCTTATCCAAGTGCTTTGTGGAAGTGTTATCCTTGTGCATTCTCTTGTGTGACCCTCTTTGTCTCATTTTTCTCCATGATCAGGGATCTTTCCACTCCACAGCACCCGAGATCCATTTATTCCTCAAACTACATCTTTGTACTTTCTACCTTCCTCAATGTGGCCTCTTCTTTTTCTCTAGTTGTGGAGATTGTTCTGTCAGTCCTTGAGTCATTTTATTGGGTATTCAGAATGATTTGATAGTTATATAGTTGTGTTCAAGAGAAGAGTTGTGCCTATGTTCTCCCTACTACACCACCATATTAGCTCTGGGCCTGAATATCCACTTCAAAGAGACTCATTGAAGACATAAAGGCACTTAGGAGTTGAAAGTGAGGGGATAGAGAAACATTTATCATACAAATCGATGTAAAAAAAAAAGGTCAGAGTAGCAATATTCATATCAGACAAATTATATTTTAAAATAATACTATAACAAGAGAAAAAGAAGGAAGGCCACTATATTATAATAAAGGGACAATCCAATAAGAAGATATAATGATTGTAAATATTTTTGCACTGAACATGGGTGCACCCAAAAATAAAATGATTAATAAGAAACGTAAGAAACTAATGTGTAATAATACAATAATAAATAATAAGGAACTTTATCACCACATTGACATCAATGGACAGATCATCTAATGGAAAATCAAGAATGAAACAATAGTTTTAAATGACACCGTGAACTGAATAGACCTAACATATATATTTAAAATATTGAATACTGAAAGAGGAGAATATACTTTCTTTTAAAGTTCATATGGGACATTCTCTAGAATAGATCAAATAGTAGTTCAGAAAATGGGACTAAACTAACACAAGATGATTGAAACCATACAATGGATATTTTCTGACCACAGCACTGTAAAACAAGAAGTCATTCACAAGAAAAAAAATCCGGAAAGAACACAAATACATAGAGGTTAAACAACATATTAGCAAACAATGAATGAATCAAGAGGGAAATGAAAGAAGAAATTTAAAAATACATGGAAACCAGTTAAAAATTAAAACACGATGATCCAAAACCTTTGGGATGCACGAAAAGCAGTACAAAGTGGGAAGTATATATCAATACAGGCCTATCAATGAACAACCTAACTTTATATCTAAAAGATCTAAAAATAAAAGCAAAATGTTTGCAGAAGTAAGGAAATAGTAAAGATTAGAGAAGAAATACATGGTATGGAAACTAAAAACCAATAGAACAGGTAAAAGTGTTTTCAGGAGGAGCTAAGATGGCAGAGAAGTAGGAAGACCCTAGGCTTGCCTTGTCCCTCCAACAGAGCTATATAAATTTCAAATCATTCTGAATACCCATGAAATCGATCTGAGAACAGAAAGAACGAAGTGCATACCTAGAAGAAGAAAAGAGGCCACATCATGGAAGGTAGGAAGTGTGGAGACATGGTTTGGGGGAGAAAAGATTAAAGGGTTCTGTGGAGGGGAGGGAGCCCTTTTTGCAGGGAAAGGCAAGAGTGAGAAGAACACACAGGGGATTGCAAAAGGAGAAAATTTCCCCAAAGCCATTGAGTGGGAAAATGAAAGGGGGTAAATGGTGTTAGTTTTTCCAATGAGTAAGGCTCAAAGACTGGAGTTTTAGAGGTCCCTTGCATGGCTGGTCTAGAGTGCTAAGGGCATAGAAGTTCTCCTGCAGAGAAAGCAGGCAGGTAACCCATGGAGAGACAGTACAATCTGAAGATTGCCTAAGATGCATTGGGAAAGAGTGTTCAATCTTCCTGGAGCACATTTCAGAGAGGTGGCATTGCCTCTCAGGGACAAGAGAGCCAGCGGGTGCCATTTACCTCCTTTATCCTTCAGCATAGTTGGAGACATCTGTTCAGGGTGGCTAACCTGCATACTGCCTGTTTAGCCTACTTTGCTCCAAATCCCAAACTCCAGTGCCTTCATGTGACTTCCCTTCTAGGTCAAACCTGCATCAATCCCAGAGTGGCTAGGCCCAAATCCAGAATAACAGTGCAGTTTCATGCCACAGCAGGTCCCTAAATTTTGGCATTTTAAAACTCAGGCATCCTGGCTGGATTGGAGCACAAAGTATGACACACTCCTCTGGGCAGGTAAGCAACTCAGAGACAGTATGAAAACAGAAATCTGAAAAATGCCTAGGAGATATGAGGGGAAAATATTCACAGTTCTGAGAGGGCTTCCCTAACAGCTGTAAGCACAAACTCCCCTCTCCAAGGACAAAGTGGTTGGCAAGTGCCACTTGCCTCCCCCTTCTCTCAGCATAAACTAACATCAGTAAACAATACAGCAACAAAATTGCTTAACCTGCTTACACCAAGACACTCTCCCACCCTGTGCTCTGTTGGGACTCTGTTTTTTGGCATCTGTACATAAAGACCAGAGGCTAGTTCTTCCTCCAGAAGACCATCACAAACCCCTGTATACACTATGTCTACTGAACATAGAGTCCTACAGAGTTTCAGTTCTAGTGAAAATAGCATTGAGTCTCTTTTAACAAGCAGACCAGAGCACATCTAGTTAAAACTTGACACATTCTGACCAAGGTTCAAATACTCCCCATTGCAGACAAAGAGAAGTTCGCCAGAGGACTTACCTGAAGGATGGAGCAGCCAGAACACATCAACACAGTGCA
Source organism: Paradoxurus hermaphroditus (assembly GCA_004024585.1). Classification (NCBI taxonomy): domain Eukaryota; kingdom Metazoa; phylum Chordata; class Mammalia; order Carnivora; family Viverridae; genus Paradoxurus; species Paradoxurus hermaphroditus. The sequence continues at coordinate 31,491 of PITB01015665.1, read as the reverse complement.
TGCAGCACAACCAGAAACATTTCCTGAAGCACCAGGCAGTGTATGACCTCTTCTTCATAAAGTCATTACTCTCAGAAGCAGTAAACATAGCATTCTTTTCTAACACAGAGAAGAAAAGAGAGACTTATACAAAATGCTATGATGGAGGAATTCATCTGGAAACAAAAACAAACAAAACCAAAAACAAAAACAAAAAAAGGAAAGAAAAGAAAAAAGAAAAAAAAGGTCACGATCAGGGATCTAATTGAAACAGTTATAAGTGATATGCTTCATCAAGAATTTAAAGCAACAATCAAGGATATGAGCAGAGCTTGAGAAAAGTATAGAAGACATTGCAGATATCCTTACCACAGCGACAACAGAGCTTAAAACAAACCAGGCTGAAATGAAAAATGCAATAACTGAGATTTGAAACTGAGTTGATATAATGACCACAAGGATGGAAGAAGCAGAGAAATGAATAAATGATATAAAAGGCAGAATTATGGAACATAATGAAGCTTAACAAAAGAGATAAAGAAAAATTTGGAGCAAGAAAGTAGACTTATGTAACATAGTGATGCCATCAACATCAATAACATTCACATCACAGGAGTCCCAGAAGAGAGAAAAAGAGGCAGAAAGTTTATTTTAGCAAACTATATCTTATAATTTTCCTCACCTAGAGAAGGAAACAGACATCCAAATCCAGGAGGCATGAACATTTCCTATAAAAATCGGCACAAGCTGGCCAACACCAAGACATAGTGTAATTAAATTTGGAAAATATAGATAGAAATAAAAAAAAAATCCTAAAAGCAGTAAGACAAAAAAGTCCCTAAATTAAAAGGAAAGAATAGTAAAAGGAGCAGAAAATCTATCCACAGAAACATGGCAGGCCAGAGGGAGTGTCAGGATATATTCAATGTGCTGAATGGAAAGATTTGCAGCAAGGAATACTTTGTCCAACAAGGTAATCATTCAGAATAGAAGGAGAGATAAAGAGTTTCCCATATAAACAAAAACTAAAGGAATTCATGACCATTAAAACAGCCCTGAAGGAAATATTAAAAGAAACTCTTTGGGAAGGATAAAGTGACAAAGAAAAGAAAGGAACAGAGAAAATCTCCAGAAACAGCAACAAAACAAGTAATACAATGCCACTAAATTCATATCTATTGATAATGACTTTGAATGTAAATGAACTAAAACTTCCAATCAAAAGACATAGGATGTCAGTATGGACAAAAAACAAGTTCTAGTTTTATGATGCCTAAAAAATACCCATTTTAGACCTAAAGACAGCTGTAGATTGAAAGCGAGGGGATCGAGAAACATTACAATCAAATGGACTTCAAAAGAATGCAGCTGTAGCAATGCTTGTATCATACTAACTAGATTGTAAAACAAAGACTATCACAAGAGAAGAAGAAGGGCGCTATATCTTAATAAATGTGTTTATACGACAAAAGGATTTAACAGATGTCAATATTTATGCCATCAACTTGGGAGCCTCCAAATATATAAAACAATTAATAGCAAGCATACAGGAATTAATTGATACCGATGCAATAATAGTAGGAGACTTTCACAACCCACTCACATCTATTGAAGATTATGTAAACAGAAAATCAAGAAGAAAACAATGACTTTGATTGACACACAGGACCAGATGGACATAACAAATATATTAAGAATATTTCATTCTAAAGAAGCAGGATGCACATTATTTTCAAGTCCATCTAGGACATTTTTAGAATAGATCATATACTAGAACACAAATCAGGCCTCAAAATGTAAAAAAAAAAAAAAAAGATTGAGATCACTCCATGCATATTTTCTGACCACAGTACTATGAAGCTTGAGGTCAATCACAAGAAAAATTTTGAAAGACCACAAATATACGGAAGTTAAAGAACATTCTAGTAAAAAATAAATGGGTCAATTAGAAGATTAAAGGATAAGTAAAAGAAATACATAGAAATAAATGAAAATGAAAACACAATGGTCCAACACTTTTGGACTGCAAAATGAGTCATAAGAGGGAAGTATATAGCAATACATGCCTAGCTCAAGAAGTAAGAAAACTCTCAAGTAAGCAACCTAAGCTTACACTTAACAAACTTGAAAAATAAGAGCAATTGAAGCCTAAGAGAGCAGAAGGAATATAATAAAGACTAGAACAGAAATAAATGATATAAAAAAATTAAAAAACAGTAGAAGTAATAAATGAAAAAAGCAGGTTCTTTGAAAAAATTAATAAAATCGATGAAGTCTTATCCAGACTTATCAAAAGAAAAGAGAGAAGATTCAAAGAAATGAAGTTACAAAAGCCTTTTGGCAACATGGTGGAGGAGTAGGGGGCTCCAGTATTTAGCATGCACTTTAAACGGGGACAACTGAAACCATAGTCTCTCTCAACTCCAAGAATCGGGGTAAAAAGGTGCTGCAGCTTACAAGGAACAAAGGTGAAAACAGACACGGCCCAGCTAAAATGTGAGTTTAATCTGGGTCAGATAAAACGAACTTGGGAAGTTGAGCTGAGGGGAGGGTGAGTGTCTTCAGAGATAGCTGGGAAAGTGCTGATCAAACAACATCTGAAACAGAGGGCCTGAGCGGGTGAGACCACTACCATCCAGCCCCTAAATGCACGGCTTTTTAAGAGAAGTTCAGTGGCAAACAGCAGCACTACCCATGCACTGCTGGGACCGCGTGAACCCCGTCTTGAGCCGCTGGGACGCATGCGCCTCCAGGACTGGCATCAAGGACCCAGGCGGCGCCGCCTGCGGAGCACCTCTAACCCTGGCACAATTACAGCGAAATCGGGGCTAGCAGATGGCCACTTCACCGTCTAGTGAACTGCACTAGGCCGGCGTCCGTGGTGGAGAGAGAACAGAAAAAGAGGGTGAATGAAGACTCCAGGACTGGTGGCGAGGGACTGGAGAGTCTCCATTGTTGTCTCACAAGCCAGAAAGTCACCCCAAAAGCCATCCCTGCAGCAGCGGAGGCAAGACCCGCCTACACCAAACTACGCCCCTCCCAACATATCAGCAGGAGCCACTGATGCCAAGTGGAGATTGCTGCCGGGAGTAACTCCAGTCATTTTTCCTTTTTTAAATCTATCCCTCCCTTTCTAATTCCTACCGATCCCCATTCCTGGGCTGGTTATCCAGGGTACTGACTGCCTTAAACGTTTTTTTTTTTTAATCCACTCTCTCAAACATGTTCTACACCTTCTTCTGTACTTTTCTATCCCTTTTTCTGGAATAAGGAGGCCACATAAATTCATCTAGACGACATCAATCTCTATTCCTTTTCCCTTGCACCCGTCCTTATTCTGATTTCTCTCAGTCTGGATTAAGCCCTTTAGTCACTCTACCTGGGCAAAGTCCATTTCCTTCTTCTCCCCGCACCTGGCATTATTCTTTCTATATATGCTCTGCCACCAGCACACTACATACCCTGTCCTTAACGTGTAGCTGGTACTTCAGGTCATTGCCCTCAGAGAGTCATTTGTTATTCTTTTTTCTGTTGTGAACTGCTTGTCTGTATCATTTGTCGATACGTTCGAGTATTTCTGTTTTCTGTTTGTCTGTCAGTCTGATTTCCTTTCCAGGGCAACTTAAAGAAACAATCAAAAACACATCTAGCCAAACTGATGAAATGGAAGAATTCTCCTAAAAAGAATCTACAAGAAGCAGTGACAGCTCAAGAATTAATGAAAACAGATATAAGCAACATAACAGAACTTGAATATAGAATGATAATCATAAAACTAATCGCTGGGCTTGAAAAAAGCTTAGATGAATGCAAGGGGTCACGCGCAGCAGAGTTCAAGGACCTTAAAAACGGTCTGGAAGAATTAAAAAAGACCTTGGAAGAAATACAAGGCAAATTGGAAGCAGCCACAGCACGGATTAAAGAGGTAGAGGAAAGAGTCAGTGCATTAGAAGATAAAATCATTGAAAAAGAGGAAGCAGATAAAAAGAGAAAGAAGCTGATCCAGGAACAGGAAAGGAGAATTCGAGAGCTGAGCGATGCATTCAAAAGAAACAATATCCATATCATAGGAGTCCCAGAGGAAGAAAAGAGAGAGAAAGGAGTGGAAGGGGTACTTGAACAAATCATTGCTGAGAACTTCCCCAACATGAGGAAGGAAACGGGCATGGAAATCCAAGAGGCACAGAGAACTCCCCTCAGACATAACTTGAATAGACCTTCTGCACGGCACATCATAGTGAAGCTGGCAAAATACAAACATAGGGAGAGAATCCTGAAAGCAGCCAGGTACAAAAGAACCTTAACATACAAAGGGAGACATATAAGGTAGTAGCAGACTTATCTACAGAAACTTGGCAAGCCAGAAAGGAATGGCAGGATATCTTCAATGTGATGAGCAAGAAGGACATGCAATCAAGAATTCTGTATCCGACTAGCCTGTCATTCAGAATAGAAGGAGAGATCAAGGTTTTTCCCAACAAACAAAAACTGAAAGAATTTATCACAAATAAGCCAGCACTACAAGAGATCCTGAGGGGAACTCTATGAAGGAAAGGTTGCAAAGAACACAAACTGCCAGAGACAGCCTTACAAACATGAAACTTACAGATAATACAGTGACTGTGAGACCATATTTTTCAATATTGACACTAAATGTAAATGGACTAAATGCGCCAATCAAAAGACACAGGGTAACACAATGGATTAAAAAACAAGACCAATCTATTTGCTGTCTTCAAGAAACTCATCTTAAACCTGAAGATACCTTCAGACTGAAAGTGAGGGGATGGAGAACTATCTACCATACTACTGGAAGTCAGAAGAAACCCAGAGTAGTCACGCTTATATCAGACAAATTAGACTTTAAAATGAACGATGTAATAAGAGATGAAGAAGGACATTACATAATAGTCTCAGGGACCATCCAGCAGGAAGAGCTAACAATTATAAATATCTATGCGCTGAAATCGGGGGCACCCAAATTTGTAAAACAACTAATTACAAACATTAGCAACTTCATCGATAAAAATGTCCTAATAGTAGGGGACCTTAACACTCCACTCTCAGCACTGGACAGATCAACAAAACAGAAAATCACCACAGAAACAATGGCCCTGAACGACACATTAGAACAGATGGGCCTAACAGACATATTCAGGGTCCTTCACCCAGAAGCAAAGGAATTTACTTTCTTCTCAACACCACAGGGTACATTTTCCAAGATAGACCACATTCTGGGGCACAGGGAAGATCTGAATAAATATAAAAGAATTGAGATCATACCGTGCACACTGTCAGACCACAATGCTTTGAAACTTGAAATCAACCACAGGAGAAAGCCTGGAAAAAATCCAAAAACATGGCGGCTAAGAAATAACCTACTAAAAGATGAGTGGGTCAACCAAGCAATCAGAGAAGAAATAAAAAATACATGGAAACAAATGAAAATGAAAATACAACAATCCAAATTCTCTGGAATGCAGCAAAGGCAGTGCTGAGAGGGAAATATATTGCAATCCAGGCCCATTTCAAGAAGCAAGAAAAATCAATAACACAAATTCTAACAGCACGCCTAAAGGAACTAGAAGCATAACAACTAAAACAACCCAAGCCCAGCAGAAAGAGAGAAATGACAAAGATCAGGGCACAAAAATCATTTGGAAACAGAAAAGGTAGTGGAACAGATCAATGAAACCAAAAGCTGGTTCTTTGAAAAAATAAACAAAATAGACAAACCTCTAACCAGGCATCTCAAAAAGAAAAGAGAGAGAACTCAAATAGATAAAATCGTGAATGAAAAGGGAGAAATTACAACAAATTCCTCAGAAATACAAGCAATCATCAGAGAATACTATGAAAAATTATATGCCACCAAACTCAGCAACCTGGAAGAAATGGACAAATTCCTAAATAACCACACACTACCAAAACTCAAACAGGAAGAAATAGAAAATTTGAACAGACCCATAACTAGTAAAGAAATAGAATCAATAATCAAAAACCTCCCAGCAAATAAAAGCCCTGGATCAGATGGCTTCTCTGCGGAATTTTAGCAGACATTGAAAACAGAGTTAATTCCTCCCCTCCTCAAGCTGTTCCAAAAAACTGAAACGGAAGGCAAACTCCCGGACTCATTCTATGAAGCCAGCATCACTTTGATTCCCAAACCAGATAGAGACCCAGTAAAGAGAGAGAATATCCCTGATGAATAAGGCCAGCAAAGGCCAATATCCCTGTTGAAAATGGATGCAAGAATTTTCAACAAGATACTACCAAATCGAATCCAACAGCATATAAAGAGAATCATCCACCATGATCAAGAAGGATTCATCCCTGGGTTGCAGGGCTGGTTCAATATACGCAAATCAATCAACGTGATACATCCATCAACAAAAGAAAAGATAAGAACCATATGATCCTGTCAATAGATGCAGAAAAAGCATTTGACAAAACACAGCACCCTTTCTTAATAAAAACTCTCGAGAAAGTCGGGATAGAAGGAACATACTTATACATCATAAAATCCATATATGAAAAGCTCACAGTTAATATCATCCTCAATGGGGAAAAATTGAGAGCCTTCCCCCTGAGATCAGGAACACGACAGGGGTGCCACTCTTGCCACTGCTACTTAACATAGTGTTGATAGTAGTAGCATCAGCAATCAGACAACAAGACAAAATAAAAGGCATCAAGATTGGCAAGGAGGAAGTCAAACTTTGTTTGCAAATGACATGATACTGTACATGGAAAACCCGATGGAATCCACCAAAAGCCAACTAGAACTGATCCATGATTTCAGCAAAGTTGCAGGGTACAAAATCAATGTACAGAAATCGGTGGCATATCTATACACCAACAATGAAGCAGCAGAAAGAGAAATAAAGAAGCTAATCCCTTTCACAATTGCACCAAAAACCATAAAATACTTAGGAATAAACCTAACCAAAGATGTGAAAGACCTCTTCGCTGAAAACTATAAAAAAACTTATGAAGGAAATTAAGGAAGACACAAGGAAATGGAAAAACATCCCATTCTCATGGATCGGAAGAATAAATATTGTTAAAATGGCAATACTACCCAAAGCAATCTACACATTCAATGCAATCTCAATCAAAATTGCACCAGCATTCTTCTCAAAGCTAGAGCAAACAATCCTAAAATTTGTATGGAACCACAAAAGATCTCGAATAGCCAAAATAATACTGAAGAATAAAACCAAGACGGGAGGCATCACAATCCCAGACTTTAACCTCTACTACAAAGCAGTAGTCATCAAGACTGTATAGTATTGGCACAAAAACAGACACATAGACCAATGGAATAGAATAGAAAACTCAGAAATGGACCCGCAAGTATATGGCCAACTAATCTTTGACAAAGCGGGAAAATGTATCCAATGGAAAAAAGATAGCCTCTTTAATAAATGGTGCTGGGAGAACTGGACAGCAACATGCAAAAGAATGAAACTAGACCACTTTCTTACACCACTCACAAGAATAAATTCTAAATGGATAAAAGATCTGAATGTGAGACAGGAAATCGTCAAAATCCCAGAGGAGAAAGCAGGAAAAAGCCTTTTTGACCTAGGACGCACCAATTTCTTACTCAACACGTCTCCAAAAGAAAGGGAATTACAAGCAAAGATGAACTACTGGGACCTCATCAAGATAAAAAAGCTTCTCCACTGCAAAAGAAACAACCAACAAAACGAGTAGGCAACCAACGGAATGGGAAAGGATCATTGCAAATGACATATTGGATAAAGGACTAATATCTAAAACTTATAAAGAACTTACCAAACTCTACATCCGAAAAACAAATAATCCAATGAAGAAATGGGCAGAAGATATGAATAGACACTTCTCCAAAGAGGACATTCAGATGGCCAGCTGACACATGAAACGATGCTCAAAGTCACTCATCATCAGGGAAATACAAATCAAAACCACCCTGAGATACCACCTTATACCGGTTCTAGTGGCTAAAATGAATAAATCAGGAAACTATAGATGCTGGCGGGGATATGGAGAAGCAGGCACCCTCCTACAACTGTTGGTGGGAATGCAAACTGGTGCAGCCACTCTGGAAAACGGTGTGGACCTTTTGGAAAACGGTAGAGCTACCCTTTGACCCAGCAATAGCACTGCTAGGAATCTACCCAAGAGACACAGGAATGCTGATGCATAGGGCCAAGTGTACCCCAATGTTCATAGCAGCACTTTCGACAATAGCCAAATCATGGAAAGAGATCAGGTGTCCATCAACTGACGAGTGGATAAAGAAGATGTGGTACATATATACAATGGATTACTACGTGGCAATGAGAAAAAATGAAATCTGGCCATGCGTAGCAACATGGATGGAACTGGAGGGTATTATGTTAAGTTAAATAAGTCAGTCAGACAAAAACAGATAGTGTATGTTTCCACGAATAGGTGGACTTTGTGAGACTAAGCAAAAACCCGGGGGAGGGGAAGAGGGGAAAGGAAAAAAAGACACAGAGAGGGAGGGAGATAAAACATAAGAGACTCTCAAAGACTAAGAACAAACTGAGGGTAAGGGGGATGAGGGAGGGGGGAGAGGGGGTGACGGGCATTAAAGAGGGCACATGTTGGGATGAACACTGGGTGTTATATGTAAACCAATTTGAAAATAAACTATTATAAAAAAAGAAAAAAAAATAGAAAGAAAAAAAAAGAAATGAAGTCACAAATGAAAGAAGATAAATCACAACTAAACCAGAGAAATACAATTATATGAGAATATTGTGAAAAATTATATGTCAAGCAATTGGATAAACTCAAGTAAAATATAGATTCCCAGAAACATATAAATTTCAAACATTATTAGAACGAGAAAATGAAAATGTGCGCATACCAATAACTAGCAAGGAAAGTGAATCAGTAAACACAAATCCTACAAGAAAAAGAAGTCCAGGGACACATGGCTTCACAGGGGAATTCTACCAAACGTTTAAGAAATAATTAATACATATTTCTCTCAAACTATTCCAAAAATTAGAAATGGAAGGAAAACTTCCAAACTCATTCTTAGAGGCCAACATTACCTTGAATCCAAAACCAGACAAAGATCTCCCTAAACGGGGTATTACATGTCAGTATCCCTGAGGAACATGGATACTAAAATTCTCAAGAAGGTACTAGGAAATCGAATCCAACAGTATATTAAGAGCATCATTCAACACCATTAACTGGGATTTATTTCTGGATAACAAGGGTGGTTCAATATTTGCTAATCAATTAACTTGATACAGCACATTAATAAAAGAAAGAATAAGAATCATATGATCCTTGCAACAGATGCATAAAAAGCATTTGACAAAGTACATTATAGTTCTTGAAAACAAAATCCTCAACAAAATATGGATAGAAGGGACATACTTCAACATAATAAAAGGCTATATATGAAAAACCCACAGCAAATCTCATCCTCAGTGGGGAAAAAAATGAGAGCTTTTCCTCTATGGTCAGGAACAAGTCAGGGATGTCCACTCTCAATTACTCATATAAAACAGTACTGGAAGTTCTAGCCTCAGTGATTAGGCAACAGAACGATATAAATATCATCCACTTCTGCAAGGAAGAAGTCAAACTGTTACTATTTACAGATGACATGATACTCTTTGTAGAAAATCTGAAAGACTACATCAAAAAATTGGCTAGAACTGATACATCAATTCAGTAAAGTTGTTGGATGGAAAATTAATGTATAGATATCAGTTGCATTTCTATATACCAATAATGAAGCCGTAGAAAGGAAAATCAAGGAAACAATCCCATTGGGAAGCCTGGGTGGGTGGCTCAGTTCTTTCAGTGTCTGACACTTGATTTTGGCTCAGTTCATGATCTCACGGCTCATGATCAAGTCCCACTTCAGGCTCCATTCTGAGAGCACAGAGACTGTTTGGGATTCTCTTTCCCCCTCTCTTTCTGCCCTTCCCCCACTCCAGCTATAAATAAAAATAAACACGTAAGCAAACAAACAAACATGAAAAAAGGGAATCAATACCATTTACAAATGCACCAAAAAGAATACTTAGGAATAAACCTAACCAAACAGGTAAAATTTCTGTAATCTGAAAACTATATAACAGTGATTAACAAAATTGCAGAAGACACAAGAGAAATGGGGAAAGCATTGTATTGCATGCTTATGGATAAGAACAAATATTGTTAAAATTTCTATGCTTCCCAAAGCAATCTACACATTTAATGCCATCTCTATCAAAATACCTCCTACATTTTTCACAGAGCTAGAAAAAAGGATCCTAAAATTTGTATGGAACCACAAAAAGACCTCAAATATCCAAAGCAATCTTGAAAAAGCAAAGCAAGGCTAGAAACATTACAATTCCATAATTCAAGTTATATAACATATTACATGAGACAGTATTGTACTGGCACACACAAACACACACACACACACACACACACACACACACACACACACACACACACACCAGACACATAGATCATTGGCACAGAATAGAAAACCCAGAAATAGACTGAAAAATATATAGTCAAATAATCTTCGACAAAACAAGAATGAAGATTCAATGGGATAAAGTCTCTTCAACAAATGGTGTTTGGAAAACTGGACATCAATATGCAAAAGAGTAAAACTGCACTACTTTCTTACATTATAAATAAATCAAAAATAAATTTGAAATGGAAGAAAAACCTAAATGTGAGACAGGAAGCCATCAAAATCATAGAGGATGACACAGGTGCAAACCCCTTTGACCTCAACCATAGCAACTTCTTACTAGATATGTCTCCTGAAGCAAGGGAAAAGAAAGCAAAAATAAACTATTTGGACTTCATGAAGATAAAAATCTTCAGCATAGCAAAATAAACAATCAACAAAACTAAAATGCAACTTTTGGAATGGAAGAAGATATTTGCAAATTACATATCTAATAAAGTTTTAGTATGCAAAAAATATAAAGAACTTTTAAAACTCAATCCCCGAAAAACAAATAATCCAGTTATGAAACAAGCAGAAGTGGGGCACTTGGGTGACTCAGTTGGTTAAGTGTCAAACTCTTGATTTGGGCTCATGGTTCATGAGTTTGAGCCCCATGTCAGGCTCTGTGCTGAAAATGTTTAGCCTCCTTGGGATTATTATTTCCCTGTCTCTTTGTCCCTCCTCCATTCACGCTATATATCTCCCTATCTAAAAAGAAATAAATAAACAAATAAATAAATAAATAAATAAATAAACCCTAAAAAACTTACATAAAAGAAATGGGCAGAAGACATGAAAAAATATTTTTCCAAAGAACACATGCAGATGCCCAACAGACACATGAAATTATGCTCAACATCACTCATCATCAAGGAAATACAAATCAAAAGTGCAATGAGATACCACCTCACACCTGTCAGAATGCTCATGAGAATGTGGAGAAACAGGGACACTCTTACTCTGTTGATGGGATTGAAAACTGGTGTAGCAACTCTGGAAAATAATATGGATGTTCCTCACAAAGTTAAAAAATAGAACTATCCTATGACCCAGCAATTGCACTACTAGGCATTTACCCAAATGATACAAAAATGCTGGTTTGATGTGATACATGCACCCTATGGTTTTAGCAGTATTATCAACAATAGGCAAATTATGGAAACAGTCCAAATGTCAATAAACCAATGAATCGATAAAGAAAATGTGATATATCTATATCTATGTATAGAGATATAGATATAAATCTATATCTCTATATCTCTATATCTCTATCTATCTACCTACCATCATCTATCTATCGATCTACCATCTATATAGAGAAAGGGAGTAATGGAGGACTATTATGCAGCCATAAAAATTAATGAAATCTTTTTTTAAATGTATTTATTTATTTTGAGGGAGAGAGAAAGAGTATGCGTGTGAGCAGGGGAGGGGCAAATAGAGAGGGAGAGAGAGAGAATCCCAAGCAGGCTCTACACAATCAGCACAGAGCCTGATGCAGGGCTTGAATTCATGAACCATGAGATGATGACCTGAACCAAAACCAATAGTCAGATGCTTAACCTACTGAGCCACAAAGGCACCCTCGAAAATAATGAAGTCTTGCCATTTGCAACAACGTGAATGGAGTTAGAGAGTATTATGCTATGTGGAATAAATTAGACAGGGAAAGATAACTACCATTGTATTTCATTCAAATGTGGAATATAAGAAACAAAACTGATGAACATAGGAGGAAAAAGAAGAGTCAAACCATAAAACAGACTCTTAACTGTCGATAATAAACTTTTGCTGGAGAGGTTTTAGGTATTGAGTTTTATAAATTATCTACATATTTTGAATACTAACCTCTTATCAGATATGCCATTTGCAAATATCTTCTCTCATTCTGTACATTGCCTTTCTGTTTGGCTGATCTTTTCTTTCACTGTGCAGAAACTCTTATTTTTATGTATTCCCAAAACTTATTACTGCTTTTATTTCCCTTGACCATATAGCTGTGGGTCCATTTCTGGGTATTCTATTATGCTCCATTGATCTATATGCCTGTTATTGTTCTAGTACCATACTGTCTTGAGTACTATAGCTTTATAATATAACTTGAAATCCAGAATTTTGATGCTTTCATCTTTGATTTTCATTTTCAAGTTTCCTTTTGCTATTCAAGGTCCCTGTTGGCCCCATGCAAATTTTAGGACTGTTTGTTATAGCTCTGTGGAAAATGTTGGTCATATTTTGATAGGGATTGCTTCAAATGCATAGATTGTTTTTGGTAATATAGACATTTTAAAAATATTTATTCTTGCAGTTCATGAACATGGACTGTCTTTCCATTTCTTTGTGTTATTTTCAGTTTCTTTCGTCAGTGTTTTATTGTTTTCAGTACACAGGTTTTTCACATCTTCTGTTTAGGTTTATTCTGATGTGTATTATTGTTTTTTGTGCAATTATAAATGTGGTTCATTCCTTAATTTTACTTTCTGCTGCTTCATTATTGGTGTTTAGAAACATGACATATTTACATATGCTGATTTTGTATCCTGCTAGTTTACTGAGTTCATGTTGGTGAAGTCTGTCAGATTTTCTATGTAGAGTATCATATCATCTGCAAATAGTGAAAGTTGGACTTTTTCCTTCACGATTTAATGATATTTATTTATTTAATGCCTTTTATTTATTTTTTCTGTCTGAATGCTATGGCTAGGGTTTCTCATACTATGGTGAATAAAATGGTGAGAGTGAACTTCCTTCTCTTGTTCTTGACTATAGAGGAAGATCTCTCAATTTTTCCACAATGAGGAAGATATTAGCTGTGGGTTTTTACATATTGCCTTTATTATTTTGAGGTATGTTCTCTCTAAACCTAATTTGTTGAAAGTTTTTATCGTAGATATATGTTCTACTTGGTCAATACTACTTTTGCATTTATTGACATTATCATAGGGTTCTTATCCTTTATTTTATTAACATGATGTATAAAATTAATTGATTTATGAATATTGAACCATACTTGCAAGGAAGGAATAAATCCCACTTCAGTGGGATGAATGATATTCTGAAGTAAGAATTTAGAATAGCAGTCATAAAATTAATCTCTGGGGTTGAAAAAAGCATAGAAGACAGCAGAGACTCCATTGCTGCAGAGATCAAGGACCTTAAAAATAGGATAAATTTTAAAATGCTATAAATGGGGGGCAAAATGAAATCAATAAAATGGAGGGAGCCAGAGCGTGGATTGAAGAGGCAGAAGAAAGAATAGGTGAATTAGAAGATAAAATTATGGAAAAAGATGAAGCCAAGAAAAAGAGAGATAATGTGATCCAGGAGCAGGAAAAGAGAATTCTAGAACTAAGTGATGCAATCAAATGGAATAACATCCATATCATGGGAATTCCAGAAGAAGAAGAGACAGAAAGGAGCTGAAGGGGTACTGAGTAAATCAAAGTTGAGAATTTCCCCAACCTAGGGAAGGAAACAGGCATTGAAATCCAAGAGGCACAGAGAACTCGCATCGGACGTAACTTGAATCGATCTTCTGCATGACATATCATAGTGAGACTGGCAAAATACAACGATAAAAAGAGAATTCTGAAAGCAGCTAGAGATAAATGGGCCTTAACATACAAAGGTGGACACATAAGGTTAGTAGCAGACCTATGTACTAAAACATGACAGGCCAGAAATGAATGGCAGGAAACCTTCAATGTGACGAACAGGAAAAATATGCAGCCAAGAATCCTTTATCCAGCAAGCCTGTCATTCAGAAGAGAAGGACAGATAAAGGTTTTCCCAAACAAACAACAACTGAAGGAATTCATCACCACTAAACCAGCCCTACAAGAGATCCTAAGTGGGATTCTATGAAGGAAATATTTCAAGCAACAAAAAATACCAGAAATATCACTACAAGCATGAAAACTACAGATAACACAATGACTCTAAACCCATATTTTTCAATATTAACACTGAATGTAAATGGACTAAATGATCCAATCAAAAGACATAGGGTATCAGAATGGATTAAAAGACAAGACCCATCTATTTGCTGTGTACAAGAGACTCATTTTTGACCTGAGGACAACTTTGGATTGAAAGTGAGGGGATTGAGAACTATCATGCTACTGGAAGTCAAAAGAAACCTGGAGTAGCCATACTTATATCAGACAAACTAGATTTTAAAGTAAACGATGCAATAAGAGATGAAGAAGGGCATTATATAATAATCACAGAGACAATCCGGCAAGAAGAGCTAATAATTATAAATGTCTATGCACCGAATTTGGGGGCACCCAAATTTGTAAAACAATTAATTACAAACATAAGCAATCCTATCGATAAAAATGTGCTAATTGCAAGGGACTTTAATACTCCACTTACAGAAATGGATATATCAACTATACACTGAGTCAGTAAAGAAACGATGGCTCTGAATAACACATTGGACAAGATGGACTTGACAGATATATTTAGAACTCTACATCCCAAAGCAGCAGAATATACTTTCTTCTCGAGTACACATGGTACATTCTCTAAGAAGATCACATACTGGGTCACATCCAACCCTCAATAAATATAAAAGAATTGAGATCATACCATGTACACTTTCATATCACAATGCTATGAAGCTTGACATCAACCACAGGAAAAAGTCAGGAAAACCTCCAAAAGTATGGAGGCTAAAGAACATCCTACTAAAGACCAAATGGGTCAAATAGGCAGTTAGAGAAGAAATTTAAAAATATATGGAAACAAATGAAAATGAAAATACAACAATCCAAACCCTTTGGAATGCAGCAAAGGCAATCCTAAGAGGAACATACTTTGCAACCCCAGCCTATCTCAAGAAACAAGAAAAAATCCCAAGCACAAAATTTAACAGCAAACCTAAAGGAACTAGAAGCAGAACATTAAAGACAACCCAAACCCAGCAGACGAAGAGAAATAATAAAAATTAGGGCAGAGATAAACAATATAGAATCCGAAAAATAAGGAGAGCATATCAATGAAACCAAGAGCTGGTTCTTTGAAAAAATAAACAAAATTGATAAGCCTCTAGATAAGCTTCTCAAAAAGAAAAGAGAGAGGACACAAATATATAAAATCACGAATGAAAATGGATTCATCACAAACAATCCCTCAGAAATACAAGCAATTATCAGGGCATACTATGAAAAATTCTATGCCAACAAACTGGACAACCTGGAAAAAATGGAAAAATTCCTAAACACCCACACACTACCAAAACTCAAACAGGAAGAAATAGAAAATTTTAATATACCCATAACTAGTGAAGAAATTGAATCAGTTATCAAAAACCTCCCAACAAATAAGAATCCTGGACCAGATGGCTTCCCTGGGGAATTCTACAAGACATTTAATGCAGAGTTAATACCCAACCTTCTCAAGTTGTTCCAAAATATTGAAATAGAAGGAAAACTTCCAGACTCGTTCTATGTAGCTAGCATCACTTTGATTCCCAAACAAGAGACCCAGCAAAAAAAGGGAAATACAGGCCAATATCCCTGATGGTATGGATGGAAAAATTCTCAACAGAATACTAGCAAATTGAATTCAACAGCATATAAAAAAATTACTCATCATGATCAAGTGGGATTTTCATTCCTGGGTTGCAGGGCTGGTTCAATATTCACAAATCAATCAATGTGATACATCACATTAACAACAACAAGAACAACAACAACAACAAAAAGGTAAGAACCATGTGATCCTGTCAATAGATACAGAAAAAGGATTTGACAAAATAGAGCATCCTTTCTTAATAAAAACCCTCGAGAAAGTCAGGATAGAAGGAACATACTTAAACATAATAAATTCCATTTATGAAAAGCCAATAGCTAATATCATCCTCGATGGGGAAAAACTGAGCGCTTTCCCCCCCGAGATCAGGAACATGACAGGGATGTCCACTCTCCCCACTGCTATTTAACATAGTGTTGGAGGTCCTAACATCAGCAATTAGGAAACAAAACAAAATAAAAGGCATCAAGATTGGCAAGGATGAAGTCAAACTTTCACTTTTTGCAGACAACCTGATAATGTACATGGAAAATCTGACAGACTCCACCAAAAGAGTGCTAGAATTGATACATGAATTAAGGAAAGTCGCACAGTAAAAAATAAATGTACAGAAATTGATTGCATTTTTATACACCAATAATGAGGCAACAGAAAGAGAAATAAACAAACTAATCCCATTCACAATTGCACCAAAACTCATAAAATACTCAGGAATAAACCTAACCAAAAATAAAATATCTCTATGCTGAAAACTATGAAAAAAATTATGAAGGAAATTGAAAAAGACACAAAGAATGGAAAAACATCCCATGCTAATGGATTGGAAGAACAAATATTGTTAAAGTGTCAATACTACACAAAGCAACCTACACATTCAACGCAGTCCCAATCAAAATTGCACCAGCATTCTTCTCAAAGCTAGAAAAAACAATCCTAAAATTTGTATGGAACCAAAAAGGACCCCAGATAGTCAAAGTAATATTGAAGAAGAAAACCAAACTGGGAGCCATCACAATCCCAGACTTTAGCCTCTACTACAAAGCTATAATCATCATGACAGTATGGTATTGGCACAAAGACAGACATATAGACCAATGGAATAGAATAGAGAACCCAGAATTGGACCCACAAATGTATGGCCAATTAATCCTTGACAGAGGAGGAAAGTGTATCAAATGGAAAAAAGACAGCCTCTTTAACAAATGGTGCTGGGAGAACTGGACAGCAACATGCAGAAGAATGAAAGTAGACCACTTTCTTAAGAATACACAAAAAATAACTCAAAACAGATGAAAGACCTAAATGTGAGACAGGAAACCATCAAAAACCAAGGGGATAAAGCAGGAAACAACCTCTTTGACCTTAGTCACAGCAATTTCTTACTAACACTTCTCCAAAGGCGAGGGAATTAAAAGTAAAAATGACCAATTGGGACCTCATCAAGATAAAAGTTCTGCACTACAGAGGAAACAATCAGCAAAACTAATAGGCAATCGACAGAATGGGAAAAGATAGTTGTAAATGACATAACGGATAAAAGGCTAGTATCCAAAATCTATAAAGAACACACCAAACTCCACACCCAAAAAACAAATAATCCAGTGAAAAAATAGGCAGAAGATATGAATAGATGCTTCTCCAAAGAAGACATCCAGATGGCCAACAGACACATGAAATGATGCTCAACGTCACTCATAATCAGGGAAATACACATCAAAACCACACTGAGATAGCACCTCATGCCAGTCAGAATGCTAAAACGAACCAATCAGCAAACTATAGATGCTGATGAGGATGTGGAGAAACAGTCACCCTCTTACGCTGTTGATGGGAATGCAAACTGGTGTAGCCACTCTGGAAATCAGTGTGGAGTTTCCTCAAAAACTTAGAACTACCCTATGACCCAGCAATAGCACTGCTAGGAATTTACCCAAGAGGTACAGGAGTGCTGATGCATAGGGGCACGTGTACCCCGATGTTTATAGCAGTACTTTCATCAATAGCCAAATCTTGGAAACAGATTTGTCCATCAACTGACAAATGAATAAAGAAAATGTGGTTTATATATACAATGGAATACTCTGTGGCAATGAGAAAGAATGAAATCTGGCCATTTGTAGCAATGTGGATGGAACTGGAGGGTATTAAGCTAAATGAAATAAGTCAGGCATAGAAAGACAGATACCATATGTTTTCACGCATAGGTGGATTTTGAGAAATGTAACAGAAGATCATGGGGTAGGGTAGGGGAAAAAAGTCACAGAGAGAAGCAAAATATAAGAGACTCTTAAATACTGAGAACAAACTGAGGGTTGATGGGGAGTCGGGGAGGGGGAAAGTGATTGATGGACATTGAGGAGGGCACTTGTTAGGATGAGAACTGGGTGTTGTATGGAAACCAATTTGGCAATAAATAATATTTAAAAAAAAGAAAAGAAAAACTGAAATAATAAGAGAAAAAAAAGCTTAAAATAAAACCACCCTGCAATCTAGCAATTCCACCACTAGGGTTTTACCCAAATAATATAAATATATTAATTCAAATGGATAAATCACTCTGATGTTTAGAGCTGCATTATCTACAATAGCCAATTTATGTACATAGTCCAAACATCATTCAGATGAATAGATAAGGATGAGATGGTATATACATACAATGGAATATTACTCAGTCATAGAAATGAAATCTTATCATTTGCAGTAACATAGATGGAGCTAGAGAATATTATGCTATGTGAAATAAGGTAGTCAGAGAAAGACAAATACCATATGATTTCACTCATATGTGGAATTTAAGAAATAAACAAATGATCAAAGATTAAAAAAAAGAGAGAGAGAAAGAGAAGCAAATCAACAACCAGAACCTTAAGTATGGAGTTCAAACTGATGATTACCAGAAGGGAGGGAGGTAGGTAGGTGATGTGGATTAAGGAATGCACTTGTGATGAGCACAGGATGATGCATGGAAGTATTGAATCTCTATGTTGTACACTTGAAACTGCATTTAACTACATTAATTATACTGCATTTAACTAACTGGAATTTAAATTAAATCTTAAAATAGAAAAATCAAGACCAAACCATACATATATGAAATAATCCCATTTCATACATACTTCAGGGACATAATTTAACTCATAACATTGCCAAAGTCAAAAATGGAGAATTTTAGAAACAGAGATATCAGGGATTAAATTTTGGCTCCACTTTGGGCCCTGGATGAGTCACTTATTTTTTTCGGAGTTTTGTTTCTTTATGTGTAAGATGGAGATAAGGATATTGACCTCATTCTGTTTGGGGAATATCAATACTGGCAAATGTAAAAAGCAGGCACATAATAGGTTAAAAATGTTATTGTTTCATAATAAATAAAAAATGATATTGTTATTAATATTAGTATAAGATTCCTTTGTCAGATAAATAGGCTAGGTTTTATTTAGTAGAGTTTAGTGTCATCCAGATTTAAATTATACATATAATTTCTGGATCCTTTTATATGTTGTGTCTAATGTTTGCTGACATGATTTCTGGTCGGATGTCTCTATATAATTATATTAGTTAAAATATACATTATATCACAGATGAAAATACTACCACTTATGTTTTGATATTACAGGCCCCCTAATTTTAAAAACATTCAAGAATTCCAGTGAGAATCCCAAAATTCTATTATGGCTCCTTGGATACCAATTTGTAGCTTTATTTGTGATTTAGCAGGAATTAAAATAAAACTTTGTTTTCAGAAAGCTTCTTTGCCTAAAATGAAAGGTATACATGCCTTTTCTCTCTTTTTAATATCATGTATACCTTATGCAAAAATTTACTCAAAATTTGCGTGGTATAGATAAGAACATATAAGCAATTTAAGTTTGTGACTGACAAAGGCTATTATCCGTGGAGTGGAGGGGCAGAGGCTGCCATTGCAAATGTGGAAGGAATGCAGATATGAAGAACTGCACTTGATGGCAAACCACATGCAGCCTGTGCCTGGAGCATAAAGGCTGCTGTCAGCTCTTCAAAAACTCAACTTGCTACAATTTTCAGAGACTCACAGTGCAGATGTGTCAGGCAGAATTTCCCTCAGAGTGTTTGGATTAGCAGTAAATCTACTAATTCAACCTAATATCCAGAGGGCTATTGCTAGATCCAGGAGCTCATAAATTTGCTCCAGTCTTTCATCATCCTGGACCCCAGATGGCCTTAAATGGACACAAGGAATAATGAGATCTAGGAAGACATTATTATATTCCTAGGTCAAAATTCACAGCCCAACCCCTTCCTTTTTTTTTCAGTCTGAAAGGGATGATGTCCTTGAAGTGCTAATATTCACTGTTGATTGACTCTGCTGATTGCTTTCAAAGTTCATAGCATTTATTTTAGATATAAATAGCATTATTGATAACGTCTACAATGAAGATACCCATTCATATGCTAATTCACACCAACTATTACAGTAAAGATAATGTCAGCTTGACCCTCAGTTTATAGTTATAGGTTTAAAAAAGAAGTTAACAATGAAAAGACAGAATGTAAGCTATATCATAATGGCCACTGATTGTCGTCAATGCATCCTTAAACTGCCAGTTTTATAAATGACTCTTTTGAAACCAGAAACTTGTAAGAAAGCAAAATAGAATGAAGTTTGAAATGCGTGCTTATTTAATACCCCTTCCACCATCTCTAGCTGAGAATACAGGTGTCAGAGCCCAAGAGTTCCTGTCAATTTCTAAAGTTACACTTTTATCCACTAAACATGCATTCCTATCCGGGTTACCAAACAGAGCACTCAACAGGAGCCCCTGAGTGTGTATATTAAATGTCATTTATGCCTCTGCCTGGGCCATCCACTTTGAGGAATGCTTGATCTCAGTCCATTTCACCCTTTTCCTGTGCTCCCTGGCTTTTGGTAATGAAGTTTCCCCAGAGACATTTCACAGAAAGGATCTTCATGCAAAACAGTTGATGCACATGCTTCTATTTTAAAAACCACATGTTCAGCACATTTCGCTTTTGTGAAATGGAATATGGTTTAAGTTTGTTCAATCAAAAAGAGACCATGGCTGGAAGGACTTATGTCAAAGTGCACAAGGTTTTATATACAATGAAGTTTTTCTTTCCTTCTTCTTCCTCTTATGATTGAAGAGGATAAAATATAAAACATACTTTTTGCCACAGCGGCAGTTGCTTTTTTACATATGAATTAATTACAAGGCCTCTTGTTATGAAAACACCATCTTCTTTACTTAGTTTGGATTCAGTTTATTTATTGTTAAGATTCACATCAAGAAAAGCAGTTCTTGCCTCTACTATGAAACTTAATATGTATTCACAGTATACAGTCTCAGTGTCTGAATTTAATGGGTTGTATTATAGGCCAATTCCTGGAGTTAACTGTGCTATTATATCAGCAGAGTACACAGGGAGTTAGTTCTACTTTAAAAAAATATTTTCCCTAAATCAGTATTCATATTCAGTGAAATGTGCATCTGAGTATGGAAAAACCTTGACCTAGACAGTGAATGATAAGATTAAGATTAATAGTTTATTTCTAAATTGTATTACTAAATCATAGGCAATAACAAAATTAAAAAGCCTTTACTTTGACATTGTTTTATAACATCTGTGTTACGCAATGCCAGTTTAAGGGTAAAAATTTTGGAGAATGACTTTTTATAGAAAGGAATTAATTATGACTCTTTAGTATCAAGAATCTGAATAATCATCATTCGCAAGTATACTTGTCGAATTTTTGGTTTTAGTTTTACAAGTTTCGACTCCTCATATTTAAAACCACATTAAAGGGGCGCCTGGGTGGCTCAGTTGGTTAAGCGGCCGGCTTCGGCTCAGGTCATGATCTCACGGTCTGTGAGTTCGAGCCCCACATCGGGCTCTGTGCTGGTGGCTCTGAGCCTGGAGCCTGCTTCAGATTCTGTATCTCCCTCTCTCTCTGCCCTTCCCTTGCTCATACTGTCTCTATGTCTCTCAAAAATAAATAAACGTTAAAAAAATAAAAAAAAGAATAAAACCACATTAAAGTTTGTTTCCATAGCCTGGCTTAAATGAAATCAATGAAGATTTATTGAGTATTCACCCTATTCAAAGCATAATAGTGGATTCTGCAGGTACAAAAGAATAAGACAGTATCTTTAGTCTCAAGGACTTTAGAAGATGAAACAAACTTGCATAAGAAATTCAAAATAAGTAGGAAATGATAGCCCATAAAACATTCTTGTGCAAGGACTCAATTGTTATGAGCTCTAGTGGCAGTATTTCTGTGTACTGGTTATTAATTTGTCAAACACTTATTGAGCACTTTTTAAAATCTTCCAGCACTGTGCCAAGAACTGACATTGGAAAAACATAGTCTTTGCTCTTCCTCCTTTACAGGCTACTTGAGGAGAACCAATGAAATTATATGTTTAGTTACACAAATACATATAGATATAATGAATGGTTGCCAAAGCACTGAAGGGGCAGATTTAGGCCAGACTTACATTTTACTGCCCACAACTGATTTGCAGGTGAAAAGTATACTTCGCAGACCTCTCAGAAGGTATCACTATAATTTGCATATCATATTTTGTTGCTTTTTTGTTTCGTTTTGTTTTGTCAATTGCTGTATTAGAGCTTAAATAACAAACATACCTGAGATTGGGTGCTTAAACAATAAAAATTAATTTTCCCAGTTCTGGGGTCTGGAAAGTCAAAAAGGTGTCAGAAGATCTGGTGTTTGTAGAGGGTTTGCTTCCTGGCTTGTAGACAGATGCCTTCTTGCTGTATCCTCACATGTCCCAAAGAGAGAGCAGTAAAGAGAGAGGGGAAGAAAGCTCTCTTCTGTCTGTTTTTAATAGGGTACTAATCCCTACAGCAGAGCTCCACCCTCCTGACACAGATAACTCACAAAGACCCCATTCTTTAAAAACTCTCACATTGATGATTACAGTTTCTACATAAGAGTTTGGGAGAGACACAAGCACGTAGTCCTTAAAATTTGCTCAATTAACTCGCCTAAATGAATCACCCAAATTTAATGGTTATGTTGGATTCATGTGAACTCAATTGTGGTTAAACTGAAAAATCAAGTGAGGGAAGAATGGCCGTGATTGTTATCACCTTTTGGAGGAACGAGTGTCTGAAAAATAACTCACTAAGAGTTACAGTATAAAACACTTGGTAACATCAATAGATATAAAGATACAGGTACTTAAAGGAGAAAAAAAAATATTGTCAACTTTTTTCTTCCTAAATCATCCAGAAATTATAACAAGACATTATAAAGTAACTTGTTTGAGACAAAACTTGAAACTCTAGCAACAGGTTCAGCTAAAGCAGTAGGAACATGCAGTCTGTAGTTGGAATAGATCAGATAGGTACTAGGGATACTCTTTCCAGGATTTAAGGATCCCTAGTATAGTCAGGTAGCAGGGATAAAAACCTGTATTGTCAAGTAGCTGGGATAGGAAGAAGCCCCAGTTTCTCCCAGGATATGGTTGTGTTAGTCAGGTGGGGCTACTAAATCAAATTACCATAGACTGGATGACATAAACAACATTTACTTCTCACAGTTCTGGAGTTTTAGAAGTCCAAAGTCATTGTGCCTGTTCTTGGTGAAAGCCCTCTTCATGCCTTGTGGATGGTCAATTTCTCCTTAAGTCCTCAAATGGTAGAATGAGAAAATGCTAGCTCTCTTCTTGTGGAGGGATTTTATGAGACCCGTCATGTAGGTTTTACCCTTGTGACATAATTTCCTTCCAATGTCATATTAGAATATATAAATTTTGGGGGGACATTCATGCTATAACAATGAGTAATATCTGGTGGTATCTTCACCATATTGATTGCCAGGATTGAATGAATCAGTGTAGTTTTTGTTATGGGTGTCCCATTTATCCTGCTTATATAAATGTATCTTGGTAACTTAGATTATTTCCTTATAAAGTGAAATGTAGTATGATACTTTCCAAACCTCCTTCCCTTTTCAGTTTTGCTTTTTGGATCCTCTCTCTCCTCACTGTCTGTTGAAGAATTTGCAGGAACCATTGCTATTCCTATAGTTATGGTTAAAATTGTCTTATTTTCGTCCATAGTAGTTCCCAAACAGATAAGTGCAACATAAACCTTATGCACACTTAGACAAAAAGTAGGGCACATTGGCAAAGGGAACAAAATTCAAATTAAATCTTTATAACTTAAGATCACATTGGGATCTGAAAGCACTGTATGGTAGTTTTTCTTGCATTACTGGAAATATTATATTTTATGGTTATCAAAAAGATATCATGTAATATGGCAAAAAAAACTTACAAAATACACTATACAAATTATCAAAAATCTTTCACAAAAATGCACATCCACAATTTGAAAATGGACTCATAACTCAGAGTACACTAATTATGTGCATCAAATCTATCCTTTTTCCTAAATCATCAATCCTTGCTACCATATGATGTCTGGGGTCCAGAGTTTGAGTACTAAACATCAACAGGCCAGTAACTGGTAATTTCCAGTATGTTTAGAGCAATTGTTCTTTTGAACTTTTTGTGAGGGAGATGGTAATATATCATCTACCTATTTAATATTCTTATAAAGTCCATGGACTTTTCTCCAGAAGTAGTGTAAATACACACGTATGAACAAAATTTAGGGTACCATTGAGAAACTTCATGGAAATATTGAAGTTCTTGCTGAACCCAGATTTTAATAACCAGTTTTTTCAGTCATTTCCTCTACATACCACAGAGATTCTCAGATAGTTGAATCAGGAAAAATAAGTCCTCAGGATTTTCAGAGAACATTTGGCACAGTTGACAAAACAAATCCTTAATAGAAGCCAAAAACCTCACTTTGGATAAAATTTAAGATTTGGTGTAATGTTATATAGTTTTGTATGCTTTCATTGTCATTCTTAAGCTAATCACTTCAATTTAAATTAAGCAAGTGAAATTTTAACACGGAGCTAACCTGCACTCATGTGACCATTATTTTATTCAAACTTCCTAAAATGTCAGTTTTTATAAACAATTTTGTTTTTTATTTTCAGAGCAATTTATTTACCTCTCCTTATGATTAGTCTGAAGGGGAAAATAGATTATTTTGTCAAAGCCCATAACTTAGAAGATACTTACAAAATGTTTTCTACCAAGATATTATGCAGTTAGTTCCAAACATAGTAAAGCTGTTTTCTGTTTGGGTTATATATTGTACTTCTCACATGTCGGTCTGTAAGCAGAAATGGGATAAAATAGAAGTAAAAGTTTCCACTGAATGAGTTGGCAAGGTTACATGATATGCTCCTGGGAAGGCAGAAACAATGGAGGCAAAGCGTAGAAATGAATATTAATGTGTTGAACTTTCTCCAAGATTGTGCAATTAAAGCTTTGGGATTTTATGTACCCCATCATGACATTTTTTGGACTGTTTTTTAACTTATCAGCCAATCTTATCACATATACCTACATATATTTGATTCAAATAACAGCTTAAATTCATTCTCCTCAGATGTGATAATTAATGTAATTAAGAGTAATATATATGTGTGTGTGTGTGTGTGTGTGTGTGTGTGTGTATGTGTATATAATATGTGTATTATGTATAATTATATATATATATATTTAATCAGGTCAAAATTATTAACATATATGACTCTTAGAAGAACACTTAGGACCCTTTAGCTTACTGTTACTGTCAGATTTATTTGTCTTGAAGTCTTTAAGAAGAATGTTAAATACTACAGGAATTATGACAACAGAACCCTGTTACATAACTTTAGATTTCCCTTAAAGTCATAGCTCAATTGCTACCTGTCATGTCCCAAAATTATATGCATAACCTACATTCAAATATCTGTTTACTAACAGGGCCTACTGACTTTATCCATGTGCTATCTCACCTGTCCCTTTGAAGTATAGGCTTCCTTCTAAGATCGATAATACCATTCCAACACTCTGGAATCTAAGTTTTTAAAATTTTTCTCCTTTCAAAAATATATTCTTTCACTTTCTATATACAACCATACATTACCCTAATCTTACATATTCTTTATTCAATTTCAATTTTTTCACCTTACCCCATTTATGTCCTCTGTATAATTCTTTAATCCAACAAGAACATCTACTCCTATTTATCTTACCTCCTTTTAACTGCTTCTATTTTCTCAGTTGTTTATTATCTTTATATTTAATTTTTTATTATGGTATCATAAAAAACACATAACATGAGACTTACCCTCATAACAAATTTGTGAGAGTACAGTAAAGTGTTATTAACAATTTGCAAATATTTTTACAGCAGATCTCTAGAAGTTTTTCATCTTTCATAACTAAAACACTATCTTGAAAAGCAACTCCATATTTACCCCTCCATCCAGGCACTGACAACCACAACTCTACTTTCTGCTTCACTGAGTTTCACTAATTGAGTTACTTTATTTATGTCAAATCATGCGGTATTTGTCCATCTGTTACTGGCTAATATGAAATAGCATTAGATTTTAATATTCCATCCATGTTGTGGAATAACAGGTTTCCCTTATTTTTTATCGCTGAATTATTTTATTTTATTTTATTTTATTTTTTTATTTTTATTTTTTTTGCCATAGCGGGTATTTTTTAATGTTAAAAATTGTTTTTAATAATAGTTTATTTTCAAATTGGTTTACATATAACACCCAGTGTTCATCCCAACACGTGCCCTCTTTAATGTCCGTCACCCCCTCTCCCCCCTCCCTCACTTCCCTCGCCCTCAGATTGTTCTTAGTCTTTGAGAGTCTCTTATATTTTATCTTCCTCCCTCTCTGTTTATACAATGGACTACTACGTGGCAATGAGAAAAAATGAAATCTGGCCATGTGTAGCAACATGGATGGAACTGGAGGGTATTATGTTAAGTGAAATAAGTCAATCAGAAAAAGACAGACACCATATGTTTCCAAGAATAGGTGAATAATTTTATTTTATGTATATATTACATTTGTTACTAATTATTTAGTGAACACTAGGTTGTTTCTACCTTTCAGAATTATAAATAATGCTTCAATAAACATGAGAATGCAAACATATACTCAAAATTTTATTTTCAATCCTTTTGCATAAATATCCAGAAATGGAATAGTTAGATCATAGTATTTCTATTTCTAATTTTTGAGGGAATCTCTATTTTATCATCCATGGTGCCTACACCATTTTAAATTATAAACAATAGACCACAAGGCTTATTTCACATACTCACCAACACCTGTTGTTTTCTTCTTATTTTAACAGTGACTATCTTAACATGGGTAACATGATACCCATTGTAGTTCTGTTTTTGCATTTTGGTGGTGATTAGTTTGGCCATTTGTGTATCTTCTTTGGATAATTGTCTATTCAATCCCTTTGCACATTGTTGATTGGGTTATTTATTCACTTAGCAAGTGAATTTATTTATTCACTAAGACGTACTTAGCAACGTAGGTCTTTCTTAGAGATTTTGAATATTTACCCCTCATGAAAGATATCATTTGCAAATATTTTATCCCATTCTGTCAGTTGCCTGCTCAACTTTTGTCAATATATAATGTCCTATTCTGTCTCTAGTAACAATTGTATGTATGTACGTATGTATGAATTTCCTTAAGGTATATTTGCCTGACATAAGTATGACCACCCCTGCTTTATTTTAAGCATTTGCGTGGAATATCTTTTTCTAATTTGTTGCTATAAGCCTATGTGTGTCTTTATATCTAAAATGTGCCTTGTAGAAAACATTTAATTGACTCTTGCTTTTTATCGATGAAGCCACTCTGTCTTTTGTTTAGTGAATATAATCAATTAACATTAAAGTTATTAGTTACTTGAAAGTCTTACTTTTGACATTTTGCTAACTTTTTCTGTGTTTTGCTATATTTTGTCTCCTTTTTTTTTTCCTTTTTCAACATTCTTTTATGTTTCTTTGAGTTTTTTGGTGACATGCTTTGACTCCTCTTTCATTATTTTTTTTTGGTGTGTATATTTTGTATAGGAATTTTCTTGTGGTAACAATGCGGCTTTTATCAAATATATTTGTAACAATCTATTTAAACCTGATAGAAAACTTACCTTCAATTTCATACAAAAAGTCTACTATTTTATACCCTTCTCTTCACTGAGGTCACAAATTACATATTTTTACTTTTTATATTTATTAAATTATTTTATGTTCTCTCTATCCTTACTTTGTTGAGGGTTTTATCATGAATGGATGCTGCGGTATGTCGAATGCTTTTTCTGCATCTGTTAAAAGATCTTATGGTTTTTATCTTTTCTTTTATTAATATGATATATCACATCGATTGATTTGTCAATATTGAAATAGCTTGGCAACCTAGGAGTAACTCTCACTTGATCGTGATTAATGATTCTTTTATGTACTGTTGGATTTGATTTGCTGGTATTTTGATGAGAATTTTTCCATCCATGTTCATTAGGGATATTGGCCTATATAGTTCTCTTTTTTAGTAGGGTCTGTCTGGTTTTGGAATCAGCATAATTCTGACCTCATAGAATGAGTTTGGAACTTTTTCTTCCATTTCTATTTTTTTGAATATTTTGAGAAAGGTTGGTATTACTTCTTCTGTAAATGTTTGGTAAAATTCCCCTGGGAAGCCATCTGGCCCTGGACCTTTGTTTATTGGGAGATTTTGATTACTGATTCCATTTCTTTGCTGGTTCTTGGTCTGTTCAAGTTTTGTATTTCTTCCTGTTTCAGTTTTTGGTAGTCTTTATGTTTCTAGGAAGTTATCCATTTCTTCTAGTTTATCTAATTTGTTGGGATATAATTTTTCATAATATTCTCTTACAATTGTTTGTATTTCTGTGGTGTTGATTATTATGTTACCCCTCTCATTTGTGATTTTCTTTTTGATAAGTTTGGCTAGGTGTTTATCAATTTCATTGATGTGTTCAAAGAACCAGCTCCTGGTTCTATTGATCTGTTTTTTTTGTTTGTTTGTTTGTTTTTGTTTGTTTGTTTTTTAGTTTCTATGCTATTTGTTTCTGCTCTAACCTTTATTATTTTCTCCTCTTTCTGGCTTTAGACTTCATTTTTTGTTCTTTTTCTGGCTTCTTTAAGTGAGCTTCAGATGCTTACTAGATATTTTTCTTGCTTTTTGAGGTAGATCTGTATGCTACATACTCCTCTCCTAACACTACTTTTGCTGTGTAGTGAATATTTTGGACCCTCATGTTTTCATTTTCATTTGTTTCCATGTTTTTTTTTTTAATTTCTTCTGTAATTTCCTGGTTGACCCATTCACTCTTGGATAGTATGCTATTTAATTGCCATGTATTTGTTGTATTTCCAAAGTTTTCTTGTGTTTGACCTCAAAATTCATAACATTGTGGTTAGAACATATGCATAGTATGATTTCAATAGTTTTGTACTTGCAGAGGTCTGACCTGTAACCTAGTATATTATCTATTCTGTAGAATGTCCCATGTGCACTTGAAAAGAACAGGTTTTCTGCTTCTTTGGGATGAAATGTTCTGAATATATTCGTTAAGTCCATTTGGTCCAGTATGTCAATCAAAGCCATTGTTTCCTTTTTGATTTTTTCCTGAGATGATCTGTACATTGATGTAAGTGGTATGTTAAAGTTCCCTACTATTACTGAATTATCGTTATTGAGTTCCTTTATGTTTATTAATAATTATTTTGTACATTTTGTTGCTATCATGTTGGGTGCATGAATATTTACAACTGTTGATCTTGTTGGATTATCCCCTTTATTATGATATAGTGTCTTTCTTCATTTCTTGTTACAGTCTTTGGTTTAAAATCTAGTTGATCTGATATAAATATTGCTACTCCAGTTTTCCTTTGATGTCCATTTGCATGATAGATATTTCTCCATCCCCTCATTTATAATCTGTAGGTGTGTTTAGTTCTAAAATGAGTTTCTTGGGGCGCTTGGGTGGCTCAGTTGGTTAAGCGGCCGGCTTCGGCTCAGGTCATGATCTCATGGTCTGTGAGTTTGAGCCCCGCATCGGGGTCTGTGCTGACGGCTCGGAGCCTGGAGCCTGCTTCAGATTCTGTGTCTCCCTCTCTCTCTGCCCTTCCCCTGCTCACTCTCTGTCTCTATGTCTCTCAAAAATAAATAAACGTTAAAAAAATTTAAAAAAAATAAATAAATAAAATGAGTTTCTTGTAGGCAGCATAGAGATAGGTCTTGTTTTTTGTATCCATTCTAACATCGTATATCTTTCGACAGGAGCTTTTGTCCATTTGCATTGAGGGTAATTATTGATACATCTGTATTTAGTGCCACTTTATTACTTGTTTTGTCATTTTTTCTGGACATTTTATCTATTCTTTTCTAGTCTTTACCAATGTTGGTCTTTGCTTTCCACTTAAAGTGTTCTCTTTAATATTTCTTGCTGGACTGGTTTAGTGGTAACAAATTCCTTTAGTTTTTGTTTGTCTGGCAAACTCTTTATCTCTCCTTCTATTCTGAATGATAGCCTTGCTGGATAGAGTATTCCTGGCTGCAATTTTTTTTTTCCCATTCAGCACATTGAATATATCATGCCATTCCCTTCTGGCTTGCCACATTTCTTTGGAAAGATATGCAGCAAACCTTATGGGTCTTCCCTTTTAAGTTAGGGACTTCTTTTTGTCTTATGCTTTTAAGATTTTTTTCTTTTTCTCTATATTTTGCAAATGTACTATATGTCTTGTTGTTGGCCTTCTTTCATTGACATTCCTGGGAGTTTTTGTGCCTTCTGGATTTATATGTTTTTTTCTTTCCCCATATTAGTGAATTGTTTGGCTATTATTTCCTCAAATAAGCCTTCTACCCACTTTTCTCTCTTCTTCTTCTGGAACTCTTGTAATACAAATATTATTACCTTTGATGGAGTCACTGAGTTCTCCAAGCCTTCTCTCATGATCCATCATTCTTCTTTCCCTCTTTTGTTCAGCTCCATTATTTTCCATAATTCTATTTTCTGTGTAAATTATTCATGCTTCTGCTTCTTTCATCCTTGTTGTCATGTCATTCACTCAGTTTCAAATCTCAGTAATTGCATTTAAAAATTCTGACTGGAAAAACTCCTAAGCCATCTTAGCTGTGTTAAGAAAAAAAAGAAGAAGAAGTAATACCCGCTGCTGGTCTCTGGCGACTCAATCTGAGAGGGACTGAGACCAAGAAACTCTCAATCGCAGGGATCTGCAGGAACAGGAGTTGGAATCTACAGGAAAAAGAACGCCAAAACCAGAGCATCTGGGGACACTGAGTGAGTGAAATCTGGGAGAAAGAAAGAGAGCCGCAGAGGTGCGGACTGCGGGGAGTGGGCCCGGGGCCCTGGGCCCCTTCCTCCGAAAGACAAGGGGAAGAGAAAGAGCAGCGGGGAAAGTACCTCGAACCCGGGTGGAGAGGGAGCTTATCATCCAGTCCCTATCCGCGAGGATTTTTTGAGAGAGGGTCGTTGCTCACGGTGGAGCTGGCGGAGCTTTCCTCACTCCGGAGC